>ML104956.1:66474-331945 GCA_003697995.1 Taxidea taxus jeffersonii | reverse complement strand
GGGGGGCCTCAGTGAGACGATAGGGAGGGATGGGGCTACTGGGAGTTGGCATGGGCATGCCCCATCCCAAGACGTAGCCATGACGCAACACCGCCATTATCAAATAGGAATGCCAGCTCCAGAGTGCCAGAGTTTTAGTTTTTCAAGAGAATCCAGAAAATTGGATTTTCTTTGTGAAATCTCCCGATCTGTATATATTGGCTCAAAATGTTTATAACCTCATGCAGGCCACGCAGCATGTCTGCAGGCTGGATCTGGCCTACGTGCCACACGGGATTCCTGTTCCAGCCAGCTGATGAGTCTGTCCTTGTCATCCTTGACTCTTCCATCTCCTGGAAAAATGTCCCCCAGAGATGTGATTTTCTACGCCCTTCCCCTCCCAGCACTTCTTCGGAGCTCTTTACTCTGCCAGTGTGTTGGATTAACATGGCACTTTACAAATGATGGCAACTGGTTAGTGCCGTCCACACTATGGTGCGCTGTTTCTCAAAGCCATCTGGTCTGCCAGGCACCTGAACCATTCCCCTGTTTGCATTATGAATTACTTGTGACCAAGGAGTGTGAAAGTAAATGTTATTCTTGCCCCACGAGTGTAGGGTGGATGGGTTTGGTTTTCCTCGAGTCTGTCTGCAACTAGAGCCCACGAGGCCTTGTTCCTAGAAGTCCGAGAAGGGACTCTGCCTTGTGTTCTTGCTGGGGCATGGAGGCAGCGACCATGTGCCAGGCCCCAGCTGCCCAGTGCCTTGGCCTGCAGAGGGCAGGGTTGCCGTGTAGATTAGAGCTCAGGACCTGTGAGCCTTTTTGGGGGTGGCCCCTCTTTGCCCTGTATTCCTTCCTGTCTGCCTCTGCCTCTCGTGCTGAGTGGCAGGAGCCTGCAGCTTTATATGCACTGGGCAGTTGGTGACTCATTCCTCAGCAGCCCCTCAGATAGGGAAGTGAAACGGCCACATCTGGTGGGGGCTGACCTTTGGGTGACATCGGAAGTAGCTATGCAAACATGGGGCTCACTGCCGAGGAGGGAGAAGTCTTTTCCACAGCACTTGCCTGGCCTGGCCCCGTGTGGCCTCCAGGCCCGTGGCTCTGGTAACAGTTTCCTTTCCCTCTCCCTCCCCAACTCCATTTTTCTCTTGGTGACAGCTGGAAGTAGCAGTGGTCACAACTGAGAGAGCCAAACATTTCTACAGCCCCCAGGACATTCCTGTCCCTCTCTACAGCGACGCTGATGAATGGGAGGTCAGTGCATGGGGGCCCCAGGGCCGAGTTCCCTCATGTTTCTACAACAGGGCAAGAGGGTCCTCCCCACAGCCTGTGGTCCCGGAGGCCAGAGCAGACGGGCCAGGCTCATGTCAGTGATCAGGGCCCTCTGGGCAGAGGCAATGAGGAAAACATCTGTCTAGCTTCTGGCCTGCGGGAGGCCTGATGTCTCCTCCCACCCCAGGCCGAGTTCAGCCCTGGCCCTGGGCCTCAGATTGAGTGTCCTTGTACTTATCTGGGCTGATGAAACCACAGTGGAGCTCTGTTCCCACCACCCTTGTCCACGTGGCTCCCAATGTCAGGGCTGTCGAGAGCGTCTTGCTTCCCACGGCCGCAGGATTCTGCCTCTGCTCTCCCGCAGAGGGCCCGACACCGCTGGCTCACCAGACATCGAATGTGGGCCTCACAGGGGTGCCCTGCCAGGCATTTTTAAACATTCTCAGCCTAGAACATTTCTGGCTGGCCTGTCTTCTCCACCCCACCCCCTCCATTCTCGCCGCCCCAGAGCCCTTCCCCTGGCTTGGACAACCCAAGCATCCGCCTCAAGCAGACAGGCCAGGAGTTCCCTGCCAGATGTCAGTTCTCTTGAAAACCAAACCATAAAGGGAATAGCTTGGAGAGACAAGGGGCGTTTGTTTCCTTGGGCCTGGTTTCTCTCAGGCTGTTGGCTCCACAGCCAGTGCTCCCCAGCATAGCTGTGAGAGGGAACAGCAGTGGACTTGGGTAGGCCTTGCCCAGGTGGTCTCCCTCCATTTCTGACTCAAGTTTCTACCTGGCCTCGTTGCCCTCCCCCTCCCCTCCAATCTTCCTCCTTCTGCGCTGAGAGAATAGCCAGCTTAATGACCCCATTTCCTTCCCTCTGCCAGATGTGGAAGTGCCGATCCGACCCTGTTCTCCACATTGACCTGCGGAGGTGGGCCGACCTCATGCTGGTGGCTCCTCTTGATGCCAACACCCTGGGGAAGGTGGCCAGTGGCATATGTGACAACTTGCTTGTGAGTGACTCTGCCTTCCTCCCTCCCTGGGCCTCACTGCTGGTTTGCTGAGCTGTAGACTGCCTTTGTATGGGGTTATTGCCTTGGAATTCTTTTTATGGTGGGCTGATTTGCCCGGAACACTGTCCCCCTGGACTCTGTCCCCTCCACCTGGTGTCACCTGTGTTCTGGCCAGTGGGCAGATGGATGGCTTCAGCTTGTGTGTGTTCTCTGAGGGCATCTACCTCTCACCTGCCCCTTGGTGCTCAGCTCTTCTTCCTTTGTCCTTCATTCATGGGCTGCCTTCAATGTGCTCTTCCATTAGTCTCCCTGCCCAGCCTTGCTGCCTGCCCCACTTGGCCCTGTCTTCTCCCCAGGATCTGGCTATCCACATGGGGAATCTGATAAGAGTGTTTACTTCCTCATGGATCTCTTGTGCACACTTATCTCTCCTGTAGCATTGGCCACAAGGCAGAAATGTGGTTTTCCTGTGTGTTAGGGAAAGCTTAGAGGGGAAGGGAGAAGAAAGGCTGGATGAGAGGAGCCAGCTGATGGCTGGTGGTGGAGAGGAACAGAAGTCCAGCTGCACAAAGTGGGGATTGTCATCGGCCTGAGGGACCTCCAGGAAGCTGTTGTTCTAAAAGGCCTGTTTATATAGTCCTCCTGGGAAGAACTAGGTGTGTGATCTCTCTCCTCCCTCTTCTCCATTATTATCTCACTTCCCTCATGCATTGAGAGGTTCCCTAACATGAACCGGGCCCCATGAGGGGAGACACACAGGACACGGGGCTCCCAGTTTGGAAGGAGAAGGCTTTTGGTTATGCATGCAGGTGAGAAGGGAGTATGCTCTGGTGTGTGGTGCAGTCTTTAGTGACCCCAGGTGGTGCTTTGACAGTGGACACAGCTGGGCATATAGTAAGTGTTCAGTAAATATTTACTATATGTAGGAGGTCATCAGTCACTCTGCTTTGGCAAAGAGCAAGGAGATTTTCAGAGTTCAGTAGAATGAAGAAGTGAATAGTGAAGCTGGGTCAAAATGTTGGGGGGTCCGGTAAGAGGTTAGTCTCCTTGAATGCTTATTAATGGGTGCGTAAGGCACTTCTTGAAGAATCTGCTAATAACTGAAGCATCATTTGCATAAGAGCCCAGGGTAACCAGAAGAGTGACACACAGATTCTGTAGCCAGGAGCAGGGGTAGGGGAGTACAGAGAAGGGCGAGCCTGGGGTCAGTATTATTCAAAAGGCTTCCCGGTGCGTGGCTGACCAGGCAGTTGGAGCAGGGAGGCTCCTGGCCACTTTCATCTTTGCAGGCCTGAGTGGTGTGTGCCCTGCACCATCTCAGCAGGTCACCGGGCTTCCCATAGGCCGGTCAGCAGCGGCTGATGTGATGAAGTACACTGAACTCTAGGAGATGTGTCCCAGGCTGGACTGGCTCTCGGAGGGCTCCTTTCTTCCCCTGCAAAACTTTGCTTCCCTTTTTCCTTCAAAGTTGCCCCCTGCTCCCTGAAATCTTCAGGGTTCCCTCTTCCTGAGTTGACTGAGCAGTGTTATATGTTCCTAGGACCAGTCCCCAGGCCATTTGCCTCAAAAGGTTTCACTTGAAGGCACACATATTTCAAGGAATCCCATGGTTTATTTATTTATTTATTTTTTAATTTTATGTATTTGAGAGTGAGTGAGTGAGAGAGAACAGGAGCAAGGGGAGGGGCAGAGAGTGAGGGAGAAGCAGACTCCTTGCTGAACAGAAGCCCAATGTGGAGCTCGATCCCAGGACCATAGGATCATGACCTGAGCCAAAGGCAGATACTTAACCGACTGAGCCACCCAGGCGCTTTTCTCATAAAGTTTAAACTGTCATCCTTGCTCTGTGGCTCTGTCCTCAATCAAAGATGTTTTGTCCTTTTATCCCTGAAAACATCACCCTGCTGCCCCCTTCCATCAGATCCCCTTTCCAGTGTCTAGAACCCTGGATACCGGTAGAGCAGCATGCTAGGTGTGAACCTATGCGCCAGGCCTCTGGGCCCTTGGCCTAGGTGAGGTGTCTCTCCAGCCAGCCCTCTGGCCTACTCGGGCCCTTGCCCCTTCTTTGTGCTAAATAGCCAAGCAGAGAGGTTCCTGGCTGGCCCCACATTCGGTGTGGAGATTTCAGGGAAAAAAAAAAATAGCCAAGCAGAACCAGAAAGAGGAGTGACCTCCCTGGGTCACCAGTCTAGCTGGGTGCCTGTCACAATTGGGATCTAGACGTTCTCTCCACCCAGGCAGCTTCCCAGGGGCAGAGATTGAGGGACCGACTGATCAGAGCACTGACCAGACAGACGTGACCATAGGAACTGATGCCTCCTCTCATCCCCCCTGCTGCCAGAGGTTCAGACGAGCTTGTCCAGGAAGGGCTGCGCGGCGAGGTGGGGAGGGAAGAGCTAGAAGGCATGGAGGTATTGGGTTTATCCTCTGGTTGTTGGTGTGCTTTGAAGACGCTTAGAACCCCCAAGCCAGCCCTGACCACACTCCACATGCAGAGGGGCTCCTCTAGGTCAGTTTGTTTCATAGAAGCGGCAGGTGGCACAGGGCCAAGAGGAAGTGGGACTGAAACTGTCCACTCAGCCTGGTTGCCACATTGAGAGGACTCGGTGGGAAACAGACGCTGGTATCTGGGACTGCACAAGCAGCCAGGTCCTGAGGCTCCAGGCCATCCCACTTCCTTCCTGTCCCTAGAAGAGGGCCAGGGCACCGAGACGGTCAGGCATCAGCTCGGTCCTGCTCATGGTATTGTCTTCTGAACTCCCCCCGCACCTGCCCACATGGGCTGCACTTCAGGGAAGGGGTGTGATGACCATTGTCTCCCCAAGGGGCCCACAGCCGGGGAGGGGGTACCAGAGCATTCAGGACACAGGGGAGCACCCTCCTGGGGGGCCCCAGGGCTTATTTCTCCCTGGCCCAGGGAGCTTGTGCCTATAGTAGTAATAGGAGCTTCTATCTTGGAAACCTGTTCTTGATGCCAGGCCCTACCTGAAGAGCTTTAAGCATTTCCAGCCTCTGTCCTCACAACCATGCAGTGAGGGGGGCTTTTGCAGAGAGGAGGCTAAGACTCCCGACCTGAAATTACTCCTCCAAGTTCTCAGGGCTTGAAGTGAGAGTAGATAGCACAGTCGGGATTTGAACCCAGGTCTATGTGATTTGGCAACCCACTGAGCGGGCAGGTCCCTCTCACAGCTCCTCTGGTGTGTGACTTGCTGGGATGGCCTGGAACTCGGGAGGTAGTGAGGCTGTGTGGGATGGTGGCAGATCCCACGGGGCGGCTTGCAGAGCTTCATGCCCCGGATCGCCTCCATGGGACCTTGGGGAGTGCAGCTGTCCCATCCGGGACCGGAGCAGTTTCCTTACAGGGTCACGTGAGGTGCGTGGGGTACTGTGTAGGAGAGGGTTTTTGTCACGTGAAGGTATTCTCACTGCCCAGCTTTAGTCAGCCTCGGAGTAGAGCTGGTGTTGGGGTAGATGGGCCCCAGCTAGTGAGTAGTCTGGGCCTTTGCTTTGGGGATAACTGCTCCCTGGGCTGGCTTCTGTCTGTGCGGTGTGTCACACAGTGGAGAAGCCTTGTGCTTTGGCTCGGAGAGAGCATTCTGCACAGGACTGGGGGTCTGCATGGAGGTGGCTGGGCCGCTGCGAGGGTTGATGGAGGACCTTCTGTGCGTCAGGCGCTGTGCCAGCACCCTTGGGGAGGTGGAGAGGCTGGGGGGACACGGACGAGTCTCACCCAGTCATCCCCGGCCCACAGCTGGCTGTTATCCAGAGGACGGTGGGTGGGACTGGGAGTGCTGGGGAGGGGTGGCAGGCAGAGCAGCAGGCACCCGCCTGCCACACCCTGGCCCTTCTCCACAGACCTGTGTCATCCGAGCCTGGGACTGCCGCAAACCCCTGCTCTTCTGCCCGGCGATGAACACCGTCATGTGGGAGCATCCCATCACTGCTCAGCAGCTGGGCCAGCTCAAGGCCTTTGGCTATGTTGAGATACCTTGTGTGGCCAAGAAGTTGGTGTGTGGAGACCAAGGTGCGCACCTGGCCAGGCTCATAGGCTCTCCCTGTGGCCCTGGGTCGCAAAAGGGCTCAGCTCTGGGGTCAGATGTGGGTCAGCATCACAGTCTGTTGTGACCTCGGGCAGAACTCTTTTCTGGGCTCAAGTTTTCTCATCTGGGAAATGGAAGTCATAATTCCTCTCAGACTTGGGGGGATTAAATGAGATGTCAGGTGCCTGGTATCCCTGGTACACAGCCCGTGTGCAGTTCCGGATGGACTGTGACTGTTCCCGGGGCCTGACCTGGGGGTGCCTCAGAAGGGATTGGATGGGTCTGGCTCCTGCAGACATGGTCCTGGCCTTCAATCATTGGGCTTTGGGTGGAGCACTCAGGGGAGCATTGAGTAGGGTGGCTGGGGGCTGGGCCTCTGCCTCAGTCTGCAGGCCATAGCAGAACCTTACTCCCTAGGTCTGGGGGCCATGGCCGAGGTGGGCACCATTGTGGACAAAGTGAAAGAATTCCTCTTCCGGCATGGTGGCTCTCAGCAGAGTTGAACCCAGGATTTCTGTCATGTGTATACCTCTGCACTCAGCGTGTTTTCAGGCCAAGTTTATGAAGAAGGTGGATGTTGGCATAATATGGTGAAGACTCCTGTGTTTACTGGGTGGTCTGGCCTGGGCCTGCTCCAGAGCCTCCCTGGGGGCCTGACTGGCCTCAGGTTCAATGAGACCAAAGGCCCAGGCCCCAACTTCTTTCCAGCTGAGAGATACCTGCTTTCCAGAACCCTCCTTACCTTTCCCTGGGATTGGCACAGCAGGCCACTGTACGTCCCTGTGCTCTGGGAGGGGGACTGAGGGATGACGGAGAAACCGTGATTCTCCCTGGTGCCTGGGAGCCGCTTTAGCTCCTTGGTGGGCTGCCCGGGCACCATGCAGTCAGGGCAGCCTTTGATTGGCAAGACACTGAGATTCTCCATAAACCATGTGGTGAGATCGATGGGGCAAGGGGGTTGCCAACTGGGGAATAAAGAGTGACCTTTAGGAGTCTATGTCCTTCCTTTACCTCTGTCTGTGGTCTCGGAGATCAGGGGCATTGCTTGGTGTGGCTGGGGAAGGGTCAGGGCTGACAACTGACTGGCGTGTCTTCCTGCCAATATCATATGGGCGGTTGAGGGCTCATAAGCCCAACAGACCCTATTTCAAATCCCAGCCCTGCCATGTGCTAGCACTGGGACCGTGGCTCAGGGCTCAGCCTTTCTGACTCTGGCTTTCCGCATCTCGGTTATCCTGCCCTCATGTTGTTGAGAGGATTCAACGAGGTTATGTGTACAAGATACCCACCTCCCTGCCTCTTACCTAGTAAATGTCAACTAAAGGGAAGTTAAAGCTGGATACATATCATACCAGTGAGCTTTGCTAACATTTACTGAAACAGATCCTCTCATTTTGGGAGAAGTAAAATCCCCAGCCCTAAGCTGATGGGGGCCTTTATGCAAATGACAGCCACACAGCCGGCAGGGTTGGAACCTGCCCTGGAACCCAGGCCCATTACTTCCCGATGTCCTCATCAGCTTTGCTGCACCTGAGACTGGGACCTGGGTGTCTGTGCCTTCCCTCCAACCCCACCCCGTGGCACATAGGAGTGTGGGAAGTAGACTCCAGAGAGAAATGTGTTCTGCCCTAGAAAACCCCACCACCCCACCTCTGACCTCACGGCTGCTCGGTGGCTGCGGCGGGGAGGAGCTTGTGTGCCTATTTGGAGCTGAGGTTGGGGCTGGCTAACTGCCTGCCAGGCCTGGGGGTGTGTGGGCACTCCATGCATGCCCCTGGACCCCTGAGGGTAGAGGTTAACTTTGGAGGGGCACCAGTAAGCCTGCTGGCTGGGACCAGGGCTTCCAGACCTCCATGAGCCTTTGTCTTAACTTAATCAAGTGACCCTTTGGGATAAAATTACCTGAGGCCAATAAAGAAAATCCACTTCAAACAGTAGCATCGCACACCAACCTCTTTGGCAGGCTTGAAGTTGGGGGATGGGGAGGGCCTGGATAACCGAAATCCAGAGACAATCCCAAAGTTTTCTTACAGTGGTTCCCAGCGTCCCTCGTGTCCACATTGCCCTTTCTTTCCCTCAGCAACCTATTAATGAGTAGTGAGGCTCTCCAGTTTTAACAAACTGCTGCCATTTACTGCGTGCTTACTGTATGCGAGACCTTGTGCCGGGCACTTTAGGGAAGACGGGTTGCCCAGCAGACCTGCTACACGATGCCGGTTCTCGAGGGCTGCAGGAGCAGAGAGGCTGATAGGCCTCTCGCTGGCACCTCTGCAGGCAGCTGTGGCTTCTCAGAGCGGGACCAAGGAGGTTGTTGGCTGAAAGGAGAGATGTCCCCCGTGGTTGTGGGCCAGCTGGAGGCTCCATCGCTCGGGTGTGCAACTCTGTCACAGCAATCCTGTATCTCCAGTGCGCATTTTGAACTGGGGTCTGGATGAATGGGCTGGGGCTGGGGCTGAAGAGCCTGGGTGTCCCCTGAGCCCCTGACGCTGGAGTTGAGAGAACAGTGTCAGGCTGCTCCCACCTGGCCCAGGCTGCAGAGGAATGAGAGGCACAGCTCGCCCCACCAAGAGTCAGAGCTCTGAAAGTGGTCAGTGTAGAAGTTAGAAGTATTTCTCAGAGAAGATGCTAGTTTCTCTGGCTACTTTTATCGAATTCTGGAAGGTTGACAAAACCGAACATTTGAGTCTGAAACTCACACTCTCATTCGGCAGCCTGGAGCCTCTCTGGGCTGCTGTGGCTATTGCAGGGTGAGAGGCGAAAGTCTCCAAGCCAGGGCCCAGCCCCCAGCTCTTCTGTGATCCTTTGATTTCTCCCCACTGCCTCAGGGTAAGGCCCTGACTCCCAGCCCATACTCAACTTGGCCCTGCCTACCTTTCCAGCTCCACCCCTGTTACATGCCACCATGCAAGGCTCCCTGTCTTCTTGCTGGACTGGGCAGCCTTGACAGAGTCCTGTTGCTTCTTACCTTTGTATCTGTTGCCACTTGGCCTGGCTGACCCCTGTTCTTCACCTGGCTGACTCCAGGTGATTCACTCATGCCTCGGATATACCTGGGTGCTGCCTCTTTTGGAAAGCCTTCCCTGGCTGGCTCAGGCTAGATCGGTGGTCCTTGCCCAGGCTCCCATGGTGCCCCCTCTTCTTTATTATAACACGGAATTGCAATTGCCTGTTTGCTTTATAAACAGGGATCTCCTGGAGAGCAGGAGTTGGCCTGTTCCTCACAAAGCCTGGTATGTCATTCCAAGCTTGTACTGACAAAAAAAAAAAAAAAAGAAAGAAAGAAAAGATGTGTGTGTGGGGGGGGGAGGAGGGGCAGTCCTCCTTTCTGAGCAAGACACACAACCTAGGAGCCATAAAAGCAAAGACTGATAAATTTGCCTACAGAAAAATAAACAGTTCCACCTAGCAATAGCCCAAAGGCAAGGTCAAAAGACAAACAAGTGGGAAATTATCCGCAGCTCATATAACAAAGGACTAATTCTCCAAATATATAAAGAGCTATATATTGATTCCAAAAAGACCAAGAATACAAAAGAAAAGTGAGCAGAGGATAAAAAGATCAAGTCCACATGTTTATCCGCACACACACACACACAAACACACACCCCTCACAAGGCTCTTAAACGTGAAAAGCTACTCAACCACATTCACGGGGAAAGTGACGCAAAGCAGACTGCACCCTCGCAGAGGTTTCTGTCTGTTAGATTGGTGAGGGTGAGGGGACGGGCACCTGCTACCTCGATAGCAGGTCTGCAGGTTTGCTGCAACCTTGCTGGAGAACAATCTGGAAATATCCATTAAAATCACGTATGTCGGGTGCCTGGGTGGCTCAGTGGGTTAAAGCCTCTGCCTTCGGCTCAGGTCGTGATCCCAGGGTCCTGGGATCCAGCCCCACATCGGGCTCTCTGCTCGGCAGGGAGCCTGCTTCCTCCTCTCTCTCTCCACCTGCCTCTCTGCCTACTTGTAATCTCTGTCTGTCAAATAAATAAAAATTAAAAAAATAAAATAAAATCACGTATGTCCTTTGCTCTTTCACCCAGCAACCCTACTTCCAAGGATTCAACCCACAGATAGGCTCGCATATAGGACATTATGTCTGAATAAGGCTATTCATTGCAGCATCATACAAGCCAGTAAAAGGCTTGGAACACCCTCGCTATCTCACAGCTGGAGACAAGTTGCATCAGTTAGGGTTGCCCCTACACAGGGACACCACGCAGCCACAAGATGAGAGTGAGGAAGCCCTCTAGGTGCCCCGTGGGATGCTGTCCAAGATAACATTGCTAAACAGAAAATGCGAGACGCAAAACAATGTCTGTTGCATGCTAGCTTGTGTGCAAAACAAGTGAGGGGCGGAAAGGAGGCTGTGTTCCCATTGGCTTGCAGGTGCATTGAACACCTACGGGAAAATAAACAAGAAACCAGTCAGTCCATTGTTTGGTGCTTGGCAGCAAATGGAGAAATGTGGGAGGTTGAGAGGGGTGGGAGACCAATTTCATTTTAAGTTGTGAGGCAGATGAGTCTATTATCAACCACAGAGGCAGTAAATACACACATTTTAAAAAGGGTTCCTTCTGTCCTTCATCCAGAAGTTCCTAAAAATGACTTGGCAGAGAGTTAATGTAAAAGGCTTGGCAGGGGCATCTGGAGATTTCTATCAAGGCCTCTGGAGTAGGAATGGGTCTGTTTTTCCTGTCATGAGCTCATAGAGGACCCTGGGTGCTCCTTAGGATCCTGTGAGACCCCTGATCTCAAGCAGCTTATGGTCTTATGGGAAGAAGACCCAAGGCCTTAAAACAATCAAATTATCGTGAGAATTGAACGTGAGACTGTGTGGTACAGACTCAGTGTGTGGCTCAGAATCGAGAAGTAGGAAGGATGGGCCAGTTGGAGGGCACAGAGCTCACACATATGTTTCCTGGAGGACGGGTGAAGGGACAAGAGGACAGGAAGGCTGGAGACATGGTACCCTGTGCTTGATGTGGGACACCTGGATAGGAATGTGGGCTCCAGGGGCTAGGGACCTGGGAGGGGGGCGATTCAGAAGGGGAGCGAGGAGAATGTGGACGTGGCAGGGGTCAGCTGTGTGGTTCCCAGGACAGACTGGAGGACTGAGACTCTGGAGTCGGTGAGGAAGCCGGGGAAGCGAGGCTGTGCTGAAGGCCTTGGCCAGACCTGTGGTTCTGGGGAGGAAGGGAGTGCAAAAGTGAGTGGCGATGTGACAAAAATCCAGCAGGATTACAAAGTGTTAAGAACCACTGTCCTGTGGCTAGAGGGTGTGGGGCTGGGTTGGGCGGGGGTGGGGGGAGTGGGGGGGGGCACTTAATGATAATTGTGTGTGTTGCTGCAAGATTTATTACCAGTCCCCCGTGCCACCCACTAAAAAGAATTTTGCTTTGCTTACCACAGTTTTTTTCCCTCGGGATTGTTTAGTCTGTCCTCATGGTTCCTCAGCATTCTGTGGTATGGAAGGAGGAAAAACAGACGGAGCTAACGGAACTGAGGAGATGGGAAGAAAGGGGCAGGGCATCTTGCTTTTTGTGTTGTGTCTCCTTTGTGTGGTAAATTCTGGTACTGGGCGAAGGGAGAGAGAAATTAAAGCCCGGAGCAGAGACTCAGTGAACTCCCTAAGGAAGAGTGGAGAGAGGCCTGAGTGGAGGGGGCGGCAGCGGAGCCTGGGAGTTGGGGTACAGTTTGGGAGTTGGCTTCACAGTCTTTGAGCTGCTGGGGAGTGTTCAAGAAGATGGAGGTGGGGGCTAGAGGGGCGTTTGAGGAATGTTGCTGAGGATGGTGAGTACACACGTCAAGGTTCTTCAAGAGACCCGAATAAGGATTGAGGTTCCTTTTAAATTCCTTGGCCCGTGTGTGCATTCTGAGTGGGACTGTGCAGGACCGAACCACCTGGAGCCCTCATTCTATTCGGGTTACGTACATGGGTTACTTGTTCCCTGTTCCATTACATTTGCTTGATCTCGTTCCACCGTCCTGACACCCCAGCTTCGTGATGGAGCTAGCTAGTCTAACCCACCTTAACAGAACCAGTGCTCCCCCCTTCGTGAGCATGTACGGTGCCCGGGTTCCTTGAAATGCTCCGTCTACCACACACCACGACTACCACCAGATACCTGTGCTTTTTGTTTTTTGGGTTTTTTTTTTCTTTAGTTTTTTAAAGTTCCAATTTAGCAGCTGCCTCATTACCTTTTTCCTCCCATAGCTTCCTTCAGATATACATTGTGGTTTCTGGGGCAGCACAAAAATCTGAAACAAGATGGGATCGGGAGGGAGACAAACCAAAAGAGACTCTTAATGTCATAAAACAAACTGAGCGTGGTGCGGGGGGAGAGGGGTTGGGAGAGGGTGGTGGGGTTACATTATATGTTTAAATAAGAAAAGCTTAAATTAAAAAAAAAAATCTGAAATGTCACACAGATGCCTCGGAACAAAGAGGCCTGGAATCAGATCCCAGTGACTGACAGGTTGTTTACACCAGAAGCTTCCTGGTGGAACCAAATCTACAGTCATCGAGGCGTTTGGTACTACCTGGAACCAGGCAAGGATCGGGCTGGAGCTGCCAGTGGTCTAACAGCAAAGGAATGTCAGGAGTGGGTGGGTGTGAGGGCAAGAGACATGGGAGACTGGGGCTTCTGGGCCTTTCGAGGACATGCTGCTAATCCAGCTATGATCTGAGACCATGTTATTCCCTTGGTGCAACCGGCTGGTCTCATGGTGGCTTTATCTGCTGAAGTTACACGGTTACCCTTTGCCTGCTGACCCAGATAGCAGGTCCCCGGGGATTGGAGGCCCAATAAATTCCCTTTTGGGCCTCTGGATTCCTGAAAAAGTGGGGAGAGTTCAAAGGCGCCTTCACTCCCCGTGGGTGAGGGCTCAGAAGCAGCCAGCTCAGGCATGCACACAGGGAGGAGAGGCTGGGGTGCCCCCCAGAGCCTGCAGGGGAGCTTGGGGTGGGGGTGGAGAGCATTTCTTGCTCTCTCAGAGCACAGCTTGGTTGTTCATATGTCACCTGTAAGTTCTACAAATCACTCTCTCGACAGGGGAGAAGTTGAGCTCTGGAGCTCTGCTCTTGGGAAAATGGCATGACGGGAACTGGGGAAAGAAGGCCCTAGAAGGGAACTCATGCTTCTATCCAGCACCTGGCGTGTGCTTTGCCTTCCTTATTTTGTCCTTCTCACCATCCTTCAGGATAGGCATTGCTAGCCCATTAAAATCAAGAATCTGAGGCTCAGAGAGAACTACAAACCAAGATAAGGCCTCTCAGAGGGGAGAGCCAAGTGGGTGCTGTGTGCACGGGCAGGGCCTGTGTTGGGAATGGGAAGAGGGGCAGGTAAGCTCACTTCGTCATCCAGAGTGAGCTCTTCTGAGGGAGTAAAAGGGGACAATGAACACAGCAGGAGCACAGGCATCAAGAGGGGCTGGCCAGGGTAAACCAGGTCACCTTCCATGCAGAGCCGCAGGAGGAGGCACTTACTGCTCAGAAGTGACTACCGCCATTTTTACTATAATCCTCACGGCCATCCCTAAGGTGGCTGTTAGCCCCGTTTGGCAGATGAACACAATGAGGCTTGACTTCCTCAGGGATCCACGGCTTTGAAGCGGGAGAACATGGGCCGGCTCTAAGCCCTTGCTGCCTCTCAGGCCTAGAGCCCGTGGAGGACCACCAGACAACGAGACCTGCCAGAGGAACAGCAGGTGAGTGAGGGTGTGTTGGGGGGCTGGGACAGGCTGGAGGTCCCAAAGTTTGTAGCATTCCCTGGTCGTCCTAGACCTCCAGGGGGACGGTGGCCAAGGCAGGGAATTTCTGAGGGGAAAAAAGTCTTCACTGAGTCGCCCCATTTCTACCATTGGTGAACAGAAACGCTGAGGACTCTCCTGGTGTGTCTCCTGGAGTCACAACTGGCCCCTTGGGGCTACGGGCTCCAGCTCTGTCCTTCTAGGACGCCCAGAGAGACTGTGGTCATCTGGGATGCAGGAATACTTAGGTCATGGGGCAGAGGGTGGGTCCGATCGTGCATGGGGGAGGGTTTGTGAGCCTTGCAGTTGGTTCCTCCTATATCCACCAACCCGGCTGGTCTCCCAGGAGTGGGTCAGCAGCAAAGGTCAGGGCAAAGGTCAGATGGCCTTTGCAGACCCCTGGGTGTGTTGCATCACAGGTGGTTGGGCAGGGCTGGCCTCCAGTCATCCGGCCACACCAACCACACCGCCTGGTAGCGCCCACGCCTGCGCGGGGTTGCAGGCTGGCAGGGCTGACCCAGGAAGGGCGGTCCTTTCCCTTAGTGAGGACCAGCCTGTCTGGGGCACCTCACACAAGTGCAGCAGTCTGAGGCCTCTGCAAGCCAATGTTGTGTCATCAAAGGCTGATTGGGTTTCTTCACTCATTTAAAAATTAAAAGAAAACAAAAAACAAAACAAAAACCCCCCAAACAAATAGACTTTACTTTTTAGGTTCACAGCAAAGTTGAGTGGAAAGTATAGTGATTTCCTCGGTACCTGAACACCTACACATGCCCAGCCTCCTCCCATTCATGCATCTTTCCAACTTTATGTTCGCACACTGTCCTGGCCCAAGGCCCAGCCCTGACCTCAAGGCACTTCCAGTTCAGTGAAGTAGACAGAAGAGCAGATAGACTAGCCCAGGGCAGGGGTAAGGGGTGGGAGCAAGTAATCCTGGGGTGCGAAGGGGGCTCTTGCTGGGCAACGCGCCCAGCCTGCAGGGGTGCTCTGATGAGTGAGGAGCTCGGTAAGGAGGCTTTCCAGCACTGGATTCTAAGAGTTGGGTAGGTATTAGCAAAAAGGTCCAGGGAGGGTGGGCAGGAGCGGGATGCAGAGTGTTTGCAGAGGCCTGGGGCCGGCTAGCCCATCTGGCCCCGACTCTGGATCTGGCTTCGAGGTTGGATGTGGTGGGTGGAGGCAGGAGGAATCCCATACTGCAGAGCCTGAAGCTAAGGGGTTTAGTTTGAGAAGGAAGGGTTCAGGCCGGCTGGAGTGGGCAGGAGGGGCTTACGGGTACGGGTGGGGCCAGCAATGGCCCTTGGGAGAGTCTGTGAAAACTCAGTTACTGGGTTGTGCAACTTGTGGCTTTAAATGTATCCTGAAGATGCTTCAAGGGTTCTCACTGATTCCTCAAGTGCAAGCCCCTTGAGGACAAAGTCATTTTTCTGATGGCCCACAGGCCAGTGCCCCACTTCCCTTCCGCCCAGAAATAGTCCTAGCCAACAGTCTCCTCTCACAGAGAAGCAGCTAAGACCCGCCAGGCACAAATCTGGTTCATGTCAGTGTTTCTCCATTTATTTATCCCTGGTGGTGGTGCTAGGAAAGGGGCGAGAGAAAAAGGAAAACCCCTTTCTAACAGTGTGAGCTGACAAGGCACAAAGAGGGCAAGGACGTGGACCCCTCGCCCCAGCAATCGTGAGGCACAGCCAGAGTCCCCTGGCCCCCCGAGTCCTCTGCGAGGGGCATTGGCCAGGCCCGGGGTAGGTGAGGGTGCCCCATGCAGCCAGGGCTCAGAGCTTCTGCTTGCTTGCTTGGTCAGCAAATGGAGACAGTCCAGTGTGCCCTTTCCCTGTGATCCTGAGGATGAGGGGGCTGTGAGGCCATCTGACAGGGAAGGCAGTCCTGAACCAGAATAGAGAATTCCCAGAGCAGTTCTCCCCGTGAGGACAGCCTCTTCCCTTCCACCACTGCTTTGGGCCTGCAGCAGAGGGGCCCCCGCATGGGGGACAAGGACCTACCTGTTGGAGGTTCGAGGCTGCGCACACGCCCCTCTCACCAGTGTGCCAGCAAGGAGACTCGTGTTCTGAGCACCGTGTGTTGGGTTCTTTGCATCCATGACTATTTCATCTGTCATCCTGTGAGGTGGATATTGTTACCATCCCCATTTTACTGGTGAGTAAACTGAGGCTCAGAGAGGGAAAGTGGTCACCAAAGGCATAATCTGGTTGGTGGCCATGCTGGAATATGGGTCCAGGTCTGCCCGTGGCTAACGCCCACCTACTACCTTGCTTCCTCTTGCTCCGGCTGGGCAGGATGGAGCAGTGTGGCAACAGAGGGGCTTGGCCTAATCAATAACACTGTGCCTCATTCATTCATTCTCTCCATCCCTCTTTATTGTACAGACACCTCCTGCCAAGCACTGTGCTCAGTGTTGGGGATGTGCTGCTGAGAGGAGCAGAAGCAGATGTGCTCCCTGCCCTCAGGGACTAGCTATCTAGTGCTAGAGACAGACCTTGATCAGATACAGAAGAGGAAACCCTCTGATAAGCACCTAGAAAGAAAAGTACAGAATGCTCTGAGAGTGGTAACCACAGGGCCTAATTTCGTGAGGGTGGGAGGGGGGTTTCAGGGAGGACTTCCTGGAGGAAAGGAGCAGAAGAAAAATGAATGGCCAGTAGTTAGCTGGGGAAGATGAGCCAGAACGTTTCAGGCTGAGATTACTGCATGTGCAAAGGTAGGAAGGAGAGGGCTAGCTGGGAAAACTGAAAGAAGGGTCATGAATAGGGCAGAGGGCAGTGAATGAAGGTGGATAGGATGGGCAGAGGCCCAATGGGGCTGGGTCTGGGGGACCACAGCAAGTAGTTGTGGGAAACTGAGGCAGGCACCTGTGAAATGAGAGCTTCCTCTCTTTGCCGTGAGCAAAGTGAAAACATATAACAGTGCAAGTAGCTTCCCCAAAAGTTTGGGCTGCATTAATAGTGGCATAAGATGCAGATCAAAGAAGGTGGTTATTTCTCTTTTTGGTCCAGACTGCACCTGAAGGGTTGTGGTCCTTTCAGAGCCCTCACTGTCCAATATCTACAGGAGAAGAGCCAGCACACTGAACAGGTGCACAAAAATGGCTGGATGTACAGAGGACAGCCCCAGGAGATAGGAGTGTGTGCTAGACCTCCGAGGAATCTCCTAGAGACTAAGTTCAATTCCATGGAGAGAAAAACATCCTGGCACTTAGGTTTATGAAATGTGGAGTGAGCTCCTGTGAGGCACTGAGCCTGTTGCCCTGGGTGTCAGAGATGTGGAGAGAGACCCTGCTTAGCTTAATGGGTGCTCTATATACAGTCCTTAGCCCTGATTCGGCACGGACTGTCTGCCCTCTCCCTTCCACCTCTGAGTTGGAGACCCACCACACATGTCCCCAGAACACGGGGTCTTGGGCCAAGATGGTGATGGGCTGACCACAGCTAGCCCAGGGGGGGCTCTGGGTTTGTGCTATTTAGATTGCTTTGTGGAAACCAGGCATTGAGGATGGTGGTGGTCTTAGGCCTATGGGCTGGCTGCTGCTGGTCGCTACCTGGAGTTGTTTCCCAGAACCTTCCTTTCAGAATCCTAAATATTTTCTGGTACCCTGGACGTTCCAGTTGTTTGTCACATGGTCCCCACTCAATCAGCATCTAAGAGAAGCCAACAGATCCGTCCCCCACTTCCCCACCACCATGTGCATAGTGAGACCTCCCAGAACTCCCGTTTCCCAAAAGAGAGGGCTGCTGTGGCTCTCATACCCCAGAACTCTCATTCTTGATCCATTCTGTCTTTGACATTCTGTTAGTCCCCAGCCTTTGTCTTCTTTCTTGACAAGAGCTCTAGCCTATGCCCTTAGCTCCTTCCCACTGCCGCTATAGCCTCCAGAACCGTTCTTCCCCATGGCCCTGCCGCCTGCCTTCTGTTCCCCACTTGGCTTGTCTGCTCTCTGCTGAGCTCTGGGGTTGGGGCCAATTACAATCGTTTATAATTGAAGTGTATATATCTTCAGTGTACAACTTGATGGTTTTTGCATGTGCGTACTCCTGTGTAACTACCATCCAGATCAAGCTAGAGAACACTTCCAAGTCCATCCTTCTAAAGTAGATCCATCCTGTAGGCTCCTACTGTATCATCACTGGACACTTGGCAAGCGTTGCTTTTTATTCCAGCTAGCTGGAGGACAGGAATGTATCCTCTTTACTGTTTTGCCTCGTCCCACCTGGCCTCACAAAGAGCCATGCCCAGAGAGATGCCCCTTGAGGCCCATGAGATGGAGGGGCGTAGAGTTGGCCAAGCATGTTTCAGACTATGTGTCCAATTGTTCCTCCGAAATGTGATGACAGATGAAGGATGGAGTCACTGGAGTGCAGGAGAATCCCTGAGCCCCAGGTGTGCTGGTTCTGTTCAGGTGAGCTGCCACCCCCAGGATGACGTGTACAGGTGTGCAGGCACACATTCGCACATACGGCACAGGTGTGAGGAGCTCCTCGTGTGTAATGCCCTTCCGGGAGGACACCTGCTAAAACATGGAACTGGCTAAGCTCTCAATCGGGGCCCAGAGAACTCTGGCTTGAGCACTCACCATGGCTGGTCCCGAGAGCTGAAGAAATAGGTCCAGACCCAACTCAGAGGGGACTTTGAATGCCTGGTGCAGAATCCCCTGAGGGAGGTCGAGGGCATGGATTCTCACTTGGAGGCCAACACCTCCCCTGCTGGCTGCCTTTCCCTGGGAGAGCCTGTCCCTTCCCTCCTCTTAGTTCATAACCTTGCGTGGGAGATGGTGCCTGCAAGAAAATAGAGCCCAGGCCTGGGCTTGAGCAGTAAAATGGGGACAGCAGGAAGAAGTTGGAGGGAAGAGGGGAGGCAGGGCGGCATGGGTAGGTAGCACATGAAGTCCAACCACTGTCCTGGAGAAGCATGTCTCTAGACTGTTGAGACTTGAAGATGT
This sequence comes from Taxidea taxus jeffersonii, assembly GCA_003697995.1. Classification (NCBI taxonomy): domain Eukaryota; kingdom Metazoa; phylum Chordata; class Mammalia; order Carnivora; family Mustelidae; genus Taxidea; species Taxidea taxus. The sequence goes on along the minus strand of ML104956.1, from coordinate 312,959 downwards.
GCTCTTTATTCTGAGACACAACCCTCTGGTTCTTTGGGGAACAGGGAGGGACCTCTTTTCTGAGGTTCAGATGCCAATTGTTATTGAGGGTCTTTCCCTCAGGTGGTCTCTGCATCCCTCAGACTATATCATTGCTCTATTTCCTTTCATCTTTTTTTTTTGTTAAAGATTTTATTTATTAATTGACAGAGAGAGAGAGAGATCACAAGTAGGCAGAGAGGCAGGCAGAGAGAGGGTGAAGCAGGCTCCCCGCTGAGCAGAGAGGCCGATGCGGGGCTCGATCCCAGGACCCTGAGACCACGACCTGAGCCGAAGGCAGAGGCTCAACCCACTGAGCCAGGTGCCCCTCTCATCTTTTTGGCTGTAGTAAATATGGGTCTCACACAAGGCTGGGGGACACTGGGTGAATCTTGGCTTTTATGTAATATCTGTTACTTAAGGGCTCAGTGTAGGGCTTAAATCCCAGGTCCACCTGACACCAAAATTTGTCTTATTAACCACTCTGCTTAAGGCAGCATGATGGCAAAGTCTTACTAACAGAGGTGGCCTGTCCCTCCATAATTGGTAGAGGCGTTATGATGAGCATATGATGTCAGATAGGAAAGGAGGGGGAAAATGAGAACTGCGCATCAGTGCTCAATGCAGATGATAAGGATTAACTAAACTACCCTAGATCAATTTGTGAATGGGAAAGGCTGGGATCTGCAAGGGTGTATTATTATCCTTATTTTACTACAAGAGGAACTGATGCTCAGGGGATTTACTCAATCAGAGTCAAGAAGCAGGAAGATGTGGAGATGTGACTGACTGCAAAACTGGCTCACTCTGTCCTCCATGGAAAGTGATCTTCAGGTGCCGTGAACATAACATCAGGTTGGGATGTCTAGCTCCATAACAAAGAGCCAAAATCTCCAGACACTGTAGGGAAGCCTTAACATGTAAGAGAGGCCAAAATAACAGAAAAAAGAAACTCAGAAACAGAGATCTCAGAAATGAAGATGCTGCAAAGGGCAGAAGAAAACCTCAAAGAAACTGTCGTTGATAATCTCCGAGAGACGGGAAGAAATACTGCATCCTGAGGTGCCTGGGTGGCCCAGTTGGTTAAGTGTCTGACTCTGGGTTTCAGCTCAGGTCATGATCCCAGGGTCCTGGGATTGAGCCCCTAGGTCAGGCTCTGCGCTCAGCTTGGAGTCTGCTTGAGATTCTCTCCCCCCGCCCCTTTGCCCCTCCCAATCTTGCTGTCTCTCTCTCTCAAATAAATTATATATATATATATATATCATCCTGAAACAAAAACAAGATGTCACAAGGAGGGGAAGAGAGAAGTAAAGTTAAGTGATAGAAAAGATAATCAAGGAAATCTTTCAGAAAGTCAAACAGAAAGAAACAGCAATAGATAATAGGATACAAGAGATAAGAAAATAAGATCAATCTGAGATTGACTATCTGACTGATTCCATTTCCTGAAAGAGAGGACAGAGACAACTGTGGGGTGGAAGAGAAATATATACATATAGATACATATCTTATGTATTTAGATAGATACCATGTATCTATATTTATGTACCACCAAACCCCACAATAAACATTTTCAGATCAAAAATCCACTAACTGGGGCACCTGGGTGGCTCAGTGGGTTAAAGCCTCTGCCTTCAGCTCAGGTCATGATACCAGGGTCCTGGCATAGAGACTTGAGTCTGGCTCTCTGCTCAGCAGGGAGGCTGCTTCCCTTCCTCTTTCTCTGCCTGCCTCTCTGTCTACTTGTGATCTCTGTCTGTCAAACAAACAAACAAACAAATAAATAAATAAATAAAATCTTAAAGAAAAAAAAAGTCCACTGACTAGGGCACCTGGGTGGCTCAGTCATTAAGTGTCTGCCTTTGGCTCAGGTCATGATCCCAGGGTCCTGGGATCCAGTCCCACATCGGGCTCCCTGCTTCGAGGGAAGCCTGCTTCTCCCTCTCCCATTCCTCCTTTTTGTGTTCCCTCTCTCACTGTGTCTCTCTGCGTCAAACAAATAAAATCTTAAAAAAAAAAAAAAGGAGTCCACTGATTATCAAGCACAGTAGATGAAAACAAAGCTAAACCTCTCACCAATCTTAGAACACCAGAATTTAAGAGATCTTAGGGACATGATTTCTGGAATGGTGACAAGTACTCTGCAGATCCTCTCCCCAATAAAACAACCATAACTGATGAAACTTAATCAGAAAATGAAATTCTCTAGAAACTATTCTAAAGGCATACAGCAAAAAGAAACATTTATTCAAGAAAATCTACTAAAACTTGGTAAAAATAATAAGCAACTGTGGTGTTTGAGCTATGACTTGCTTCCTTCCTCTCCCCTCCCCGCTCATTGTATGAGAAGCTCCATCCTAGGCAGGGACAGCCAAGAACACAGGGTTCTTGTTACCCTTGGCTCCCAGTTGAGGGCAAATGTATCTTCCCGGGGGTGACAGACCACCAGCATTTCCATTTCCCTTACCCCTGTGTTATAGAAGTTCTATTCCAGAAAAGAGTAGCTGAGAGGATTGGGGCTTTCTATCTCAACACATCCCCAACTCATAGTGTGGAACCTCTACCCCAAGCATGGCAGGCTGAGAATATGGAGGCCCTGATCTTCACTCTAGTTCACTCATAGAATGGAATTTCTACACTGGGAGAGGACAGTTTAGACAACCAGAGGCTACTGCTCCAACCCAGACCCTTATAAAGGAGGAGTGCAACCCCAAGACACACACTTCAGCGCAGTGGCACAGAGGTTTTGTACAGGGAGGGAGGAAGGCCTTAAGAATAGAACTCTGATTCTCTCCCCAAGGAAACTGACTTTCCTTGGAATAGAGAGTGGAGAAATTCAAGCCTGCGGATGCTGTAAAAAACAATGGAGATATTGGTGGTAAGCAATGAAGAAAAACCTGGTACTTCCATGAGAAAAACAAACTTCAACCAGCTAGAAGTTTGTCAGAGAGAAGCAAAGAAAGAGACCCTTGAGAAGAGCCCTTCTGGGTTCAGAACAAATCTCAATGTCTAGCCTTAAATACAGCCCCTGCAAAGGGGCTTAATTTAATTGGATTAGACTGTGAAGCAATTTATGCCATAGGCATTGTTGAAAATGATAGAGTAATCAGTCAGCAATTAGTGGAGACTAACAGCGAGGCACGATACCCATAGAGACAGCTTAACTGAAAAGTCAAGGAAAGTGACAAAGCCCTCTTAAAACTACTTTCATCCCAAGGTGACAGTGCACATGCCCAAGGCTGTGCCTTTTAGGTGTGTCATCAGACCATGCACACTGCAAAAGAAATACTTTTCAAAATAGTCCAGCCAAATCATAAATAAATAAATAAGCAAACTGCAAGAGGAAACTCTGTGTTGGATTAGAGGCTAGTATCCAGTTGCTGCAATATATTATCTAAAATGTTAATGCATTTTTATATTACTAATATATTATACATTTGTTATTATATAGTAAATAAAAATAAACTACAGTTTTCAACAGAAATTATGAGACATGGAAAGAAACAGGAAAGTGTGACTAATACACAAGAAAAAAAGAGAAAACAACAAGTTGCCTCTTACAGGGTCCAATGTCAGACATAGCATGCAAAGACTTCACAGGGGTCATTACAAATTATGTTCAAAGAACCAAAGGAAACCCTGTATATGGAAGTAAAAGAAGGTATGATGACAATATCTCATCAAATAGATAATATAGATAAAGAGATAGACATTATAAGAAAGAACATTCTGAAGTTGAAAAATATAAGAACTGAAATGGAAAATCCGCTAGCAAGGCTCAATAGTAGATGTGAGCTGACAAAAGAATCAGCAAACTTGAAGATTGATTGATAGAGAATATGCAATCTGAAATAGGGAGAGAAGAAAAATTTAAGAAAAATGAACAGAGCTTTAGGGAAAACAGGGATACTGTTAAGCATAATAGGACTATCAGAGAGGAGAAAAAGAACAGAACATAAAAAATATTTGAAGAAATAAAACTTCCTAAATTTGATGGAAAACATTAATCTACACATCTAAGATGCTTAATGAACTCCAAGTAGGATAAAAGTGAAAAAGTCCACACACACATTGTGTGTTGTAGTTGTTTTTTAAGATTTTATTTATTTACTTGAGAGAGAGCATGAGAGAGAGGGTCAGAGGGAGAAGCAGACTCCCTGCTGAGCAGGGAGCCCAATGTGGGACTCAGTCCAAGGACTCTAGGATCATGACCTGACCTGAAGGCAGTGGCTTACCTAACTGAGCCACCCAGTTGTAGTAACCTCTGAAAGTTAAGGACAAAGAAAATCTTGAAAATAGTAAGAGAAAAATGACTGTCATGTGCAAGGAAACCCTAATAAAGTATCAGCTGCCTTCTCATCAGATACAATAGAGGCTGGAAGGCAGAGGTATGACATATTCAAGATGCTAAAAGAAAAGAAAAAAAGACCTGTTAACCAAGAATCTTATATTAGCAAAACTAACTTTCAAAAATGAAAGTGAAATAAAGACGTTCCCAAATAAAAGTTGAGAGAATTTGTTACTAACAGACCTATCTTATAAGATATACTAAAAAGGAAGTTCTTCAGCCTGAAAGCAAATGAACCCAGAAGGTAATTCGAAACCATATGAAATATCAGAGTGCCAGTGAAGGTGATTATATAATTGTAAAAGACAATATAAGTGTGTATTTCTTCTCCCTTCTCGTAAGTAATTAAAAACAATTGTATAGAACAATATGTCTATAATTGTATTGTTGGGTCTATAACATACAGAAATGAAATAAATTTGACAATAGCGGTAGAAAAGAGGTGGGTGGAAACAAAGCTGTCCTGGAGTAAGGAAATGACAACAGGTTGCAACTTGGATCCACAGGAACAAAGGAAGAGATCAAAACTGGTAAATAACAAACTCTATAAATATATATATTTGTTCTCCTTCTCTCAGCTTTAAAAGACATAAAATATATAAATGTAATAATTTCAACAATGTAGTGTTGAATTTGTAACTCAGACATTTATAAACACATAATTTATAAACATTTTAACATATTTATAACAAAAATATATATAATATATACTAGCACAAGTAAAAGGGAACAAGGCTGTATAGGAGTAATGTTCTTATATCTCACTGTAATTAAGGTAGAATAAATTTGAAATAGATTTTGATAAGTGAAGGTGTATATGGAGGGGCCCCTGGGTGGCTCAGTTGGTTAAGCTCAGGCCATGATCCTGGAGTTCTGGGATTGAGTCCCACATCAGGCTCTGCAGGGAGTCTGCTTCTCTCTCTAATCTTCTCCCCTCTCATGCTCTCACTCTCTCTCTCTTTCAAATAAATAAATAAAATCTTTTTTTTAAAAAGATGTATGTGGAGATCCTAGGGCAATGACTGAAAAAATAACTAAAAATTATAGTAAAAATATAGTGAAAATTTATTAAAGAAATTAAAATGTTACACTAGAAAGTATTCATTTATGTAAAACAAAGTAGTAAAGGAGGAAGAGAGAAAAAAATGTTAAATGTATAGAAAAAAGTAAATTAGACATAAATCCAATATATAAATCCATATAGTGTAATATAAATATAATATAATATAAATAAATATAATATAAATATAAATACCATAAGTCCATAAGTGTGATATATGTCAATATTACACTAAATGTGTCAGCTATAATCAAAATTTTAAAAAATCATTGAATTTTACTGTATATCTTTTTTTTTTTTTTTTTTGGACAAACAGAGATCACAAGCAGGCAGAGAGGCAGGCAGAGAGAGAGGAGGAAGCAGGCTCCCCACTGAGCAGACAGCCTGATGCGGGGCTCAATCCCAGGACCCTGGGATCATGACCTGAGCCAAAGGCAGAGGCTTTAACCCACTGAGCCACCCAGGCGCCCCAAATTTTACTGTATATCTAAAAGGGGGTTATTACTGTATGCAAACTATATGACATTAAACTGATTTTTTTTATGGTCTTTTTTAAAAATTTGTTTATTTGAGAGAGAGACAGTGAGAGAGAGTATGAGCAAGGAGTAGGTCAGAGAGAGAAGCAGACTCCCCGTGAAGCTGGGAGCCTGATGTGGGACTCGATCCCAGGACTCCAGGATCATGACCTGAGCTGAAGGCAGTCGCTTAACCAACTGATCCACCCAGGCGCCCCGACATTAAACTGATTTTTTAAAAAATTACACTAAACCTCAGTGGACTACACAATCTGATCAAAAGGCAGAGATGGTCATACTGGTCTAAAAAAGCAAGCCTTGCCTAACTCTGTGCTATTTATAAGAGACACACTTCAAAATCAAAGTAGATTGAAAGTAAAAGTATGAGTAAATATCTCATGTAAAACAACAACAAATCTGGAGTGGCCATGCTAATAGACACAATGGACTTCAAAACAAAACATGTAATTAAACATTTTATAATGATAAAAGAGCCAGTACATTGGGAAGATGTAAAAGTTACAAACATATATTCACCTGGAAACAGAGCACCAACATACATTAAGCAAAAACTAACAGAATTGAAGGAATAAATAGAAAACTCAGCAATAATAGTTGGAGACTTCAATATCCCACTCTAAATAATGGGTAAAACAATTAGATCAACAAGGAAATGAAAGAGTTGAATAATATTATAAACCCCATAGATCTAAGAGATGTTTAGGGAATTCCCCACCAAACATCAGAATATATATTTCTCAGAAAATATATTCTCACATGGAACATTCTCTGATATAAACCATATGCTAGCCTATAAAACAAGCCTCAATAATTGTAAAAAGAGTGAAATTATAAAATGTGTGTTCTCTGACCATGATGGAATACAATTAGAAATCAATAGCAGAAAGAAATTTGAGCATTTCACAAATATATGGAAAATAAGAACATACTCCTAAAATAACCCCTATGAACCAAATAAGAAATCACAAGGGAAATTAGAAAATACTTTAAAGTGAATAAAAATGAAGACATAACATCCCAAAACTGGAATGCAGCTAGGCAGTGCTTTAAAGGGAAATTTATAGCTTCAAATGCCTATATTAAACAATAAGAGGGACATCTAGGTGGCTCAGTCAATTCAAGTGTTCGACTGTTGACTTCAGCTCAGGTCATGATCTCAGGGTCCAAGCCACTGAGTGTGGAGCCTGGTTAAGATTCTGTCTCTCCTTCCCCCTTTCCCCTACCACCCCCACCCCTGTGCACTCTTTAAAAATAAGCAAATAAAGAACAAGAAAGATCAGAAATCCATAGCCCCACTTTCTACTTTAAGACACTAGAAAAAGGAGAAAAAACTAAACATAAAGTGAGCAAATGGAAGGAAATAATACAGAGTGGGAATTAATGGAATAAAGAGTAGAAAAACAAAGAGAAAACCAATGAAATAAAAAGTCAGTTCTTTGAAAAGACCAATAAAATTGAATGAAATTTTAGCTAGCCTGACCAAGGAAAGGGAAAGAATGCTCAAAATTCTGAAATTGGGAATAAAAGAGAAAACTCACTACTGACCTTAGAAACATAAAAAGGATTATAAGTGAATACTGTGAACAACTATATGCCAATAAATTAGATAGATGAAATGGAAAAACTGTCAGAAAGACAAAAATGATTGAAACTGGTCCAAGAAGAAATAGAAAATATGAATAGATTTGAATCAATAATTTTAAAACTTCCCACAAGAAGAGCCCAGGCCCAGATTTCACTGGTGAATTCTACCAAACATTTGAAGAAGAATTAACACCAGTTCTTCCCAAACTCTTACAAAAAAATAAAAGAGGGAAAACTTCCTAACTCATTCTATGAAGCCAGTATTACCCTGATACCAAAACCATAGACATCATGAGAAAATAAAATTACAAACTAATATCTCTTTGAATACAGATACAAAAAATCAACATCAAAATACTAGCAAATTAAATCTAGAAACATGGAAAAAGTCTAAATCCTTCCATACATTTTTTTTAAAGATTTTTTTAAAATTTTATTATTTGTCAGAGAGAGTGAGCACAGGCAGACAGAGAGGCAGGCAGAGGCAGAGAGAGAAGCAGGCTCCCTGCTGAGCAAGGAGCCTGATGCGGGACTCGATCCCAGGACGCTGGGATCATGACCTGAGCTGAAGGCAGCCGCTTAACCAACTGGGCCACCCAGGTGTCCCCCATAATTCTTTTTTAAAAAAACTAGAAACACCATGACCAAGTGGAATATTTCCCAGAATGTAAGATTTGCTCAACATATGAAAAACAACAAAATACACCATATTAATAGAATAAAGAACAAAACCCACACAATCATTTAAATAGATGCAGAAAAAGCATTTGACAAAATCCAACATCCTTTCATGATTAAAAAAACACTCAGTAAACTGGGAGAGGAAACTGCCTCAACCATATAGGGCATCTATGAATGCTAAGATCATACTTAATGGTAAAAGTATGAAAACTTCCCCTTATGATTAGGAACAAGACAAGGATGTTCCCTCTCACCATTTCTATTCAACATGGTACTGAAGGTTTTCCCAGGGCAATTAGCCAAAAAAATGAAATATAAGACATTGAAATTGTAAAGGAATTTCTATTTGGAGAGGACATGATCTTGAATATTGAACATTTTAATGAATCCACTAAAAAAAGGCTATATCTAATAAACAAGTCAGTAAGTTTAATGTATATATTAAATATATACATATATTTATATATATAATGTTTAATGCATAATGTTTAATGTTTAATGTATAAGTTTAATGTATATATTAAAATATACAAAAATCAGGGTGCCTGGGTGGCTCAGTTGGTTAAGCAATTGCCTTCAGCTCAGGTCATGATCAATCCTAGAGTCCCAGGATTGAGTCCCACATCGGGTTCCCTGCTCAGTGGGGAATCTGCTTCTCCCTCTAACCCTCTCCCCTATCATACTCTCTCTCTCTCTCAAATAAATAAATAAAATCTTTAAAAAAAAAGAAAAAAAGAGAGAGCTTTAAAAAATATACAAAAATCAACCGTCTTTTTACACATTAGCAACGAACAATGTAAAAGTGAAATTAAGAAAACAATTCCATTAACTATATAACATTTTTAAAAAGAATAAAATATTTAGGAGTAAATTTTTATTTTTATAAATTTTTAAATTATTATTATTATTATTTAAGATTTAAAAATTTTGTTTATTTTGGAGAGAGATAGAAGGTGGAGGAGCAAAGGGAGAGGGACAAGCAGACTCCACATTGAGCATGGAGTCCAGTGTGAGTCTTGGTCCCACAACCCTGAGATCACAACCTGAGCAGAAATCAAGAGTCAGATGCCTACTCAGTCTGTTAGGCACCACTTTAAGAGCAAATTTTTAAAAAGAAGTATAAGTTCTCTACTCTGAAAACTCAAACATTGCTGAAATTAAAGGTGATGTTAGGAGCACCTCACTGGCTCAGTCAGTGGAGCATGCAACTCTTAATCTTGGGGTTGTGAATTTGAGCCCCATATTGAGTGTAGAGATTACTTAAAAATAAAATCTTAAAAAAATTAAGATGATGTAAATAAATAGAAAAAAGTCTTATGTTTGTGAATTGAAAGACTTAATATTAATTAAGATAGTAATATTCCCAAACTGATCTGCAGATTTAATACAGTTGGCATCTTTAAAAAAATTGACAAGTAGATTATAAAATTCATATAGAAATTCAAGGAATCCAGATTAGCCAAACAGTTGAAAAAAGAGCAAACTTGGGAGACTCACATCTCTTGATTTCAAAACTTCCCACAAGTCAATGGTAATCAAGACAATGTGGTACTGACACAAGAATAGACATGGATAAATGCAATAGAATTGACAGTCCAGTAATAAACCCATATATCTAGGGTCAATTGATTTTCCACAGGGGTGCCAAGACCACCCAATGGGAAAAGAATAGTCTATTCAACAAATCGTTCTGAGAATCTTGGTATCCACATATGAAGAATGAAGTTGAATCCTTACCTCACACCCTATACAAAAATTGACTCAAAATGGATCAAAGACCTAAATATAAGAGCTAAACCTAAAAAACTCTTAGAAGAAAATATAAGGCAAATCTTCATGACCATGAATTTGGTAAAGTATTGTTAGATATGGCACTAAAAACATGAGCAACAAAACAAAAAATAGATACCTTAGACCATGAAAATTAAAATCCTTTTTGCTTCAAAGAGCCATTTTCTATTGGTTTCAGTCTATCAATAGTGATACTATTGACTAGAAAGGCCCAAGGTACTTGCCTCAGCCCATACTACTGTACTGCGCCCCCCCCCCCCACAGACATTTCTCCCTCTGGAGCAAGTTTTGAGGCTGGACTGGCCCTTGTGGGTCTTATGATTTTGAGATGTACCTTGGCAATAACCATCAGGGAAGCAGACTCCCCACTAGGGAGGGAGTCCAACTTTAGGCTCAAACCCAGGTCTCTGGGATCATGACCTGAGCTAAAGGCAGATGCTTAATCAACTGAGCCACCCAGGAGCCTCTCCTTATCTAGTTGTTTAGCTAGTAGCTACATCATACAGCTGGCAATATGTTTATTCAAGATGGATGTCTTTGAAATGGATGCCTCAGCCATCAGAAGCTTAACACCACAGACTTACATTACAACAACAAAAAGCTTAATGTCAGGCATTTACGCTACAAGGACACTATATTAATATCCCAGGGCTGCCATTAAAAAATATCTCAAACTAGGTGGCTTAAAATAGGAGATATCTATTGTCTTGTAGTTTTGGAGCCTGGAAGTCCAAAATCAAGGTGTTCACAGAGCCATTCCCTCTGAAACCTATAGGAGATAATCCTTCTTTGTCATTTCCTAGCTTCTAGTTGTCAAATCTTTGCATTCCTTGGCTTGCAACTGTAGAATTCCAATCTCTGCCTCTGTGATAACCTGGTATTTTCTGACATCACAGTGACTGGTAATGGATATAGACTTTCCATGTGTGTCTTTACATCATCTTATCCATTCATAAGGATATGGATTCATATCCATCAATCATCTAATCCATTCATATTGGATTAAGGCCCCCTCTTTTCCAATCTGATCTTGGCTTAACTAATTACAACTACCCTGACTCTTTCCAAATAAGGTCACCACATTCTGAGATACTGGGGGTTTAGGATTTTAATGTACCTTTTTGGAGACCATAATTCAGCACATAACATACACTGTTAAATCTATAGATTTATAGATCTGTATAAATCTATAGATTTAGTGTTCTGAATATATTATGCCAGTCCTTTCTGGCCTGCCAGGTCTCTGTGGATAGGTCTGCTTCCAATCCAATATTTCTACCATTGTATGTTACAGGCCTCTTGTCCTGAGCTGTCTTTAAGATTTTCTCTTTGTCACTAAGACTTGTAAGTTTTACTATTAGATGATGTGGTGCTGATCTACTTTTATTGATTTTGAGGAGAATTCTCTCTACCTCCTGGATTTTGATGCTTGTTCCCTTCCCCAAATTAGGGAACTTCTCTGCTATAATTTGTTCCAATATACCTCCTGGCTGCCTCTTTCTTCTTTTTCTGGGATCCCAATTATTCTAATATTGTTTCATCTTATGGTATCACTTATCTCTCACATTCTCCCCTTTTGGTCCAGTAGTTGTTTTCCTCTTTTTTTCTCAGCTTCTTTATTCTCCGTCATTTGGTCTTCTATATCATTCATTCTCTCTTCTGCCTCATTTATTCTAGCATTAAGAGCCTCCATTTTTTATTACACCTCATTAATAGCTTTTTAAATTTCAACTTGGTTAGATTTTAGTTCTTCTATTTCTCCAGAAGGGGATTTTATTTCTCCAGAAAGGGCTTCTCTAGTATCCTCTATGGTTTTTTTCAAGCCCAGCTAGCATCTTTATAATTGTCATTCTGAACTCTAGTTCTGATATCTTATTAACGTCTGTATTGATTAGTTCCCTAACAATCTGCTTCTTGTTCTTTTTTTTTTTTTTTGAGGTGAATTTTTCTGCCTGTCATTTTATCCAGAGAAGAATAGATGAATGAGATATCTAAATACTGAAAGGCTAAAAGGGTAGCAACAACCCCAGAAAAATATAAACTAACCAAACCAGAAGAGGCCCAAAACTGGAGTGGGGGGGAGAGGAAAAGAATGAATATATATATATGTATATACATATACATATATATATATATGTATATACATATACATATATATAATGAATATATATTATATTTTTATATTTTATCTTTATATTTATATTTATTAAATAAATATTTATTTTTATATTTTATATTATATTTATATATATATTTAATAAATATATATATTTAGACTGGTGAATAAAACAGAGCCACACACTTGATTTTGGGTATATTTTGGTCTGTTAGAAGAAACTGCCTCTCAAAATTAAAAAAAAAGAAAAACATATATATACAAAAATAAGGGTAAACACAATGGATGGATGGAATATGACTGTAAAGATGAAAATAAAAAAGATTTTAAAAAGGAATTGATAAGATAAGAAGTTGGTGAAAAAAAGGAAAAAAAAAGGAGAGAATGTGATCAGGCTGGAGACTAAAACAAAGCCATATGCTAGATTAAGGGTATATTTTGACCTGTTAGAAAAAACCGTATCCCAAATTTTTTTAAAGAGATTTTATTTATTTATTTGACAGAGATCACAAGTAGGCAGAGAGGAGGCAGAGAAAGGGGGAAGCAGCCTCCCTCCTGAGCAGAGAGCCCAATGTGGGGCTCGATCCCAGGACCCTGAGATCATGACCAGAGCTGAAGGCAGAGGCTTAACCCACTGAGCAACCCAGGCACCCCACAAAATTTTAAAGAAAGAAAAACTTATATGTATACAAAAAATAAGGTTAAATACAATGAAGAGATAGAATATGACTATAACAATGAAAATTTTAAAAGAAAAAAAATTTTTTTAATTTAACTTTAAAAGACTAAAGAATCATGGGGGAAAAGTCATTAATTCTATGTGTTGTATTCTCCTAGCTCTGAAATTTTGCAGTTCTCATTGATGGAGGAACTTAGTCTTGGCTGGATGTTCTTGCTGACCTTCTGGCATAGGGGCCTGTTGCAATGATTTGCAAACGTTTTTGTCCGAGGCGAATTGCACTGCCCTTCCAGGGGCCGGTCTAAGTAATCTGCTCCGTTCACTCTCCGGAGCTTTTGTTCCCTAAATGCTTTCCGTACCACTTTGGAGGGTGGGAGTGAAAATGGCAGCCTCCCAATCTCCAGCCCGGAGGAGCCAAGAGCTCTGGGCCCCACTCCTCAGTGTGCCCTTGGAGAAAAGCAGTCAATCCCTCCCATCTCCTTGGTCTCCGGCCACACTCTGTGCTCACCCAGCCTGTGACTGACTGAGTGTTTCTGTCTCTGGTGCACGGCCCCGTTTGGAGTCTCCAAACCCAGCAGATTTCTGCTGTGAACTCCTGCACTGCTCCCCCCAGAGGAGGAAGGTGAGTCTCCCCAGATCTGCCACGTGTGGGGTCCCTGCTCAAAGAGCAGTGGTCCCAATGTGCCACAGATTACGGTTTAAGGTAAACCCAAGCTGAGAGCTCACTCCTGGGCTCCATCTCTGCAGCCGGCTTCCCTGCTCTGATACCTGGGAGCTCTGCCACACTCAGGCACCCCTGGTCTTTCTGTGACCCTGCAGGTCCCGAGACCACACTGTCCCCACGAGGGCTCCACCCCTTGCTTAGGTTCTGGAGTGACATCCCTCAGTGGAGCAGACTTCTAAAAGTTCTGATTTTGTGCTCTGCTGCTCTACCACTTGCCAGGAGCTGGCCCCTCCCACCATGGTCTCTCTTCCCCTGTATATCGCCTCGGATTCTCTTCTGCACATGTCCTACCTTCCAGAAAGTGGTTGCTTGTCTGTTCATAGAATTGCTGCTATTCTTTTTTCTCTCTCCTATTGAGTTTGTAGGTGTTCAGAATGGTTTAATAATCATCTAGCTGAATTCCTGGGACCCACTGAAATTTAGGTCTCCTACTCTTCCGCCATCTTGCTTCTCAATAAAGCTATTTTTAGGGGCGCCTGGGTGGCTCAGTGGATTAAGCCTCTGTCTTCGGCTCAGGTCATGGTCCCAGGGTCCTGCGATCAAGCCCCACTTTGGGCTTTCTGCTTAGCGGAGAGCCTGCTTCCCCCATCTCTCTGTCTGCCTCTCTGCCTGCTTGTGATCCCTCAAATTAAATAAATAACATCTTTTAAAAAAATAAAGCTATTTTTAAAAATGAAAGTAGATCCTAGAAGAGTCCAGAAAGTGACATCAGATCTTATACAAATGATTAGGAATCAGACCAATATTAACCCCCTCAAGAGCAACATAGAAGCTAGAAGTCTGAAACAATGTCTTAAAGATACTGAGGGAAAATAATTTTCAATTGAGAATTCTATACCCAACCAAAGTATCAATACAGCATGAAAGTAGAATATGGATATTTTCAGATATGCAAGGTTTGAAAAAATTATTTTCCAAGCAAATTTCCTCAAGAAGCTACTAGAGGATGACATAGAAGGACATAAATGAAGAAAAAGAAATGGAATCCAGAGAATCCAGAAATCCATTAAGGAAAGAGAAGAAAAGAAGTTTCAGGATATGGCAAAGAAAAATTTTAGGATGACTATTGTGTAGCTGATCTAGAGAGCCTTTAGTTCAGGTGAAGGCAGGAGAACCAAAGGCTCCAGGAGGGGTGTCTCAGAAGAAAAAATATATATATTTTAAAGGAACTGGAACTGATAGTGAAAATGTATATTGACAGTCATTTTGTAGGGTTTTTGCAGGATGTGAGAAAGTTTAACTATGGGTCAGAAATATATATATATATATATATATATATATATACACACACACACACACACACACACATACGTGTATGTATATATATGCAAAGGAAAAACAAAATGAGTCAATGATTAACTCTGTAGGGGAAAAGAAGTTTACAATGAAAGGAAAGGCAGTTATGGCATATTAGTTGGTTCAGTAGTGATAAAGAAAAATTTCAAAATTTAGTGCTTGTGGGCACTGCCTCTGGGCTCCCAGAGAAGCTGTACTTTAACATTTATTGAGGTCAAAAATAACTCAGCAAAACCTCTAAGCATGGGCTCTATATCTGCCCTGAGCACACTCTATACATCTCTTTCATTAAGAAAATAACCAAAAAGGAGCATTTTGAAAAATAAGAACAAAGAATCAATCTCCCTGGTCCTCATAAGATTAAATTGATATAGCCCTGCTTATGCTAGAAACTTAAGATAAGGTCTGCCACTTTTGGAAATGTCCTTTGTCTTTTCATGTAAAAAATTATAACCTCACACCAAATGTTCCTTTGCTGGAGCACTCTGCTTTGTGAAGATTGTGTACCTGGGCAGCTGTTCTAACTCGGGCTCCAATAAAACTCTCTTCCTTTTTTTTTTTTTTTTTAAGATTTTATTTATTTATTTATTTGTCAGAGAGGGAGATATCGAGCACAAGCAGGCAGAATGGCAAGAAGAGGCAGAGAGAGAAGCAGGCTCCCCAGTGAGCAAGGAGCCTGACATGGGACTCAATCCCAGAACCCTGGAACTGTGACCTGAGCTGAAGGCAGCAGCTTAATCGACTGAGCCACCCAGGCATCCTTTCCTTTTTTTTTTAAAAGAAATTCTAAAAGCAAAAAAAAAAAAAAAAAAGAAAAGAAATTCTAAAAGCTTTGTTTATGGGGCGCCTGGGTGGCTCAGACGGTTAAGCATCTGCCTTCCATTCAGGTCATGATCTCAGGGTCCTGGGATTGAGCCCATGTTGGGCTCCCTGCTCAGTGGGGAGTCTACTTCTCCCTTTTCCTCTGTCCTTCCTGCTCATGCTCTCTCTCTCTCTCCCAAATAAATAAATAAAATCTTTTTTTTAAAGATTTTATTTATTTATTTGACAGACAGAGATCACAAGTAGGCAGAGAGGCAGACAGAGAGAGAGAGGAGGAAGCAGCTCCCCACCGAGCAGAGAGCCCCATGTGGGGCTCAATCCCAGGACCCTGAGATCATGACCTGAGCTGAAGGCAGAGGCTCAACCCACTGAGCCACCCAGGTGCCCCTAAATAAATAAAATCTTAAGAAAAAAAAAAGCTTTGTTCATTTTGCATTGACAGCAATGAATACTACTTACTGATTGAGAATATAACTAAGAAATGTGGTGGTGTGACATTCAAAGGAGAGGAAAAAGCATGTAAGTGAACTTCATTTGTCATGGTAGGAAGGCCAAGGAGACAGTATCTAAATCAGGCCTCTCTGGAGATAGCAATAATAGTGATAAGTACTTTATTGCAGAGCTAAAAACCAGAGGAAATAACCAAATGAATTGGAGTGGTTGCTTTTGGAGAGCAGAAGGGAGTGGGGTAGGAGAGTGCTATTTTTGTTGTAGCCCTTTAGCACAGTCTGACTCTGTCAATGCTTTGCATGTATTACTTGGGGAAAATAAGAATTAATTAAAAGACGTATGAGGAGAAACCATGACAACAATAAGGGTCTTCCCTTTTGAGCAGTTCCTGTCCGCTGAAGCAATTCCCCCTTGAAAACCAAGCAAACAGTTCTATAATTTTTCAGTTGTGCCATAAAGTGCATTCTCGTCCTTATAAGTGTACCTGGGAGGCAGTCCTTGATGGGGTTCTTGTGAGGGCCAGGAGATGGTGCTTTGCAAGATGGGAAGTTGTGTGTTTAGATGGTTGATATCAGGCATGACTGAAGGAAATATCCTCATTTTACACACGCAAAAATAGAGACTCCCCACCCCCCCCAAATCACATAGCCTGGTAATGGCAGAACTGGAGTTCTGACCCCCTGTCCTGTTTCCACTCAGCTGGCATCAGGCCCAGCTATGTCTTGGTGCTCATGCTTCTACTTCTCCCCTCTCCCCTACCTGGAAACCCCTCACCTTCAGACACTGTCTCCACCTTATATGGAGGGTGATCCTTAATGTGAGGGCCTTGATGCCATCATAGACAGAGCCCCAATCCCAGTCATAGACAGTCCTGATGCTGATTGTAGACCGAGACCCTACCCCTCGCTACTAGCTTTCTTAATAATTGTTTACAACTGAACATGACCTGGGCCTGGCCTAGAAGACAAGGATGGCTGGGTTCCATCCCTTTCCAGTGCTGTCTCAGGGGCAGAGCTGGTGCAGCTGTGGCCTGGCTAAACTCTCTGACGTGGTTTCCCTCATCCTGGATTAGACTCAAAGCCACAATCTGTGTCCAGTCCATTTCTGTCCCCTCCCACTGCTCCTCCTTGTGCGGGTGGAGGATTGTGGGGCCCATGGTGCTCTCCGTGGTGAGTCATCCTTGCTCAAAACAAAGAAGTCTGGCATGGAAAGCACTTTTGATGGCTCCTCTGCTGCAAGTAAGTAACCTCACCAATCAAAACGTTCAAGTACAACCTTGAACTGTCTGTTTCCCACCTTGGACTCTCCACTTCTGTCCCTCACCAAGTCAGTATTTCTCCAACATGATTTCCAGGACTTGCCAGAAGACTGGCTTGTTTCAGTTGCTGCCCTGCTCTTAGTGACAGACACCCTCCTCTAGGTAGTTGGCTAGGGTCAGTTGGGAGAGAAGGCTGAGGTCCCAGGAGAGGTCCTAGAGCTGGACAAGTCAGATAATTAGGAAGGACTTCTTTCTGCCCCTTCCTTCTGTCTCCCTGGGCCTTCTCTAAGAGTCCTCTGCTGGCCTCCGGGGGCCTTGTGGTCTTCCCCTCTGCCCAAGGCTGATCTTTAGCACCAAGAATCCACACTTTGTGGGCACCCACTCTGCTCCCAGGTCACTGTGGGATCTTAGGAAAATATTTCTGCTGGGGACCTCACTTCTTTCACTTTGGTGCGGGGGCAGGGAAGAGTCTTAACAGCTTGCTGACTGCCTTGACATTTTATGACTCAATGATATATCAAGACCATGATCCTGTGCTCGTTCCCTGCTGACCCCTTGTCTTCTCCCTGCCAGGTAGCCCAGACCAGACCCAGCATCTGCCATTGCCCCACCCTGACTCTCCACCTCTCCTGGGCATCAAATCTTTCCTTGACGGGTAATATAGGCATTGCATCTCTGTGCCTACTGTCCCGGATTTTAGCAGACTCTTGAGGAATGCTAAATGAATGAAAGAATGAATGAATGAGTGAATGAACTGCTTTGAAAGAAACCCCTAAAGCATTTTAGCCTCATTCTGTCTATTATTTAATGGGTATATCTTCTACACTCATGCTGTGAGAGGCAAAGCTCATTAAAAACACCACAGCCCATGAATGTATGAGGCTCTGCCAGTTCTTAACAGTTGACTCCCTGAGGTCAGGGCTAGGGCACTGAGGGGTGGGGTGGGGAATGGAGGCTAGGTGGAGTGGGCCTGGCAGTTTGTGGTTGCTGCCTCAAGGGAAACCACAGCTGCCTCCTCCTCAGGGTGGTCAGTGAGGCACAGGGTGAGCCCCAGCCACTGAATCACCACCCAGAGGAAAACCACAGCTTCAAGAGCCCCAAGGCTTAAGGAGAGGTGGCAGGTGAGCTAGGCGAGAGCCAGCACTCAGAAAGTGAGCAATTGGATAGTCTCCTCACCTCAAGAACCATCCCTGTCCCATCTGGCAGGGCAGAACTTACTGCATGCCTTAAGAAAGAATGGCTCAGTCACAGATCTCTGTGTAACAGAGTAAGAACAAGACCCTGGGAAAAGAACCACTGCTCTCTGGTCCCCTTCTCCCTGATCCCCCAGGAAAATGAGGACAATTCTTGAATTTGAGCAAATGTATATAGGATATCCTCACCTGAAGACTCACAGTCTGCGACTTGGCTTATACAATAATTTAACCATCATCATTACAGTCTAGGGAGCTGCTGTCTGTCACATTGCATTCATCTACTGATTCCTGTAATAACTGAAATGTCTTCCTCTGTTCATTTTCTTCTTCTTCTTCTTCTCTGTAGGAAAATGAAATATTCTGAATTCTCATCTGTGTGCAATGGAAGCTAAAAAAAAAATACAACTATAATGTCTCCAGACTTCTTTTACACGTTCTTAAAAGATGGTCTAATGCTTTGGACCAAGCAATAAGAAAACTGAAGGATGGTAGAATAGTAATGATTCATATCACTATTGAATCAAGCTTCTAGGCACCTCCATCATCCTTCTGTTTTCTTATTTTAGTGTCACTTTCTCTTATTTTAGAGCACGATTGGGAATAATTGATGAGTAATGATGAAATAGTTCTTAGGAGGATGAAATAGCAAAATGTTTTAAGACCTAGGAAAAATAGGGGCACCTGGGTGGCTCAGTTGGTTAAGCCCTTGCCTTTGGCTCAGGTCATCATCCCAGCGTCCTGGGATTGAGCCCCAATTTGGGCTCCCTGCTCAGGAGCCTGCTTTTCCCTCTCCCTCCGCCCTCCACTTGTGCTCTCTCTCACTCTCTATCTCAAATAAATAAAGTCTTTTAAAAAAAAGATCTAGGAAAAATAAGATCGTCAAGTTCAATATGTTTTGTTTATATTTAGATTTAGCCAGCTAGGTTCAGTTTAGATAATCCCAATTTTTTCTTTAAATATTTTATTTATTTATTTGAGAGAGAGAGAGAGAGAGATCACAAGTAGGCAGAGAGGTAGGCAGGGGGGTGGGAAGCAGGCAACCCACCGAGCAGAAAGCCCAATGCAGGGCTCGATCCCAGGACCCTGAGATCATGACCTGAGCTGAAGGCAGAGGCTTAACCCATGGAGCCACACAGGCACCCCTATAATCCCAATTTTGGGGTGACATCCAAAGCATCAGTCAGGAGCCAGTAAAATATATGCCTTCTCTCCATCTGACCTAATCAGGGTGTTGACCTTGGCCATGTCAGCTCCTTCACAGCTTGTTTGACCTGGTATTTGTTGGCCTTGACATCCTCAACAAACACAAGTGTATTGCCTTCTGTTTTCTTCATGGCTGACTCAGTAGGCAGGGAGAATTTGATGGCATAGTGGTCAAGCTTGCTTCTCCTAGGGGCGCCCTTTCTAGTATATTTGAGCTGCCTTCAGAGACCTAGTGTCTTGGGCCATTTGAAGGTAGGTGATGTGTAGATCTTCTTCTTCTTTTTTTTTTTTTTTTGTGACTGTGGATACCTTTCAGCATCACTTTCTTGGCCTGCAAATCCTTTGCTTTGGTTTCAGCTTTGGGAGAGGCAAGGGTTTCCTTCTTTGCCTTCAGTGCCATTTTCACGAAAGGACAGTATGTTTTAGATTTATCAAGGATCCAATGGATTGATATGGTAATTGTGAGAGAGAATAAGCTCATTCTATTAAAAAAAATTGAAGTTTCACTTTGGTTTTTGGAAGACCTCTGTGAAAGAATAAAAGTTATAAAATATCACTCCTTATGCATAGTTAGAAATCAAAAAATAAACTTAAAAATTAAAATTTGGTCCAATCCCCTGATGGTATACTGTGAATTAAAATGAAATTCCCCTAAGGAGATTTAGCTGAAGGTCCACCTCTTCTTTTACGCAAATAAAGAATAAGTAGAAACTATAAATTTGACACAAAATGAGACCCTGTGAAAATGAATGACAAATGACAAGTAAAAAATGCAAATAAATGAGGACAATGGTGACGGCCTTGGTGTTTCTAGTAGACAAGAGATACTGAGTTCCTCTGGTGGAGGATAGTTCCATGAAAGCTGTTCCATCTTCCTCCCAGAGACTCCCCTTGGCCCCTCTGGCTGAGAGACCCAGGCCCAAAGCCTGTTCTCACTTCCTTACTCCCTCTTTCAGCCATCCACAGAGACCACTGTGGCTCACAGGGCCCTCGGGCTTGATACTCCAGGCTCTTGCCTCTGTCCTAACACTCCATTCTCCTTGTTTCATGGACTCTGGCACTGAAGTATGGCACTGGGTGTAGGACACTATGGGGTCAAGAGAGGGAGGCATGGTTTATGTTCTTATGGCACTTACTGACCTCCTTCAAGGTTTTTCCTCTTCTGTCACAGCCCCCATATATTCAGCTTTCTCTTCCTCATAGCTTCCACAAGTTCATTGTTTCTACTTCATCTTTTAGCTTGCTGGGCATGACCTCTGAGTTCAGACATAGCTTCATGGCCTCTTTGATACTTACCTTGTCAACTTACTCAGCCCCAACTTCTAAAATCCCAAAGGGAGGAACTTCCTACCATGGCAGCGGTCATTGGTTTTAGAGTTGAATCTTCTTCGGTAAACAACTATAAATCCTAAGCAAAATATAACAACAGTTTGCAGACACTTGACAGCAGCCAGTGTAGGCTGGCTATGATCTTTGATGGACAGAGGGCACACAAGGTGAGCCCTATATTTACCTAGCTTTCCCCCTGCAGCTATTTCCCCAAATGAGGTGCAGGGAGTTGAACTAAGCAGGAAGTGAGTATCTCACTGTATCTGAGATACTCAGATACAGTGAGTATCTCACTGGGGGGAAAATGTATATATATGTATAATATATAATTTTAAAATATGTATCTGTAATTGAATTTGGATTGTAGGATACAATCTTTATAAAGTTTACCTTTGGTTTCTTGGCCAACTCCAACCTGCACATACTCAGAATGAGGCTTTAAAAGATTCAGCAGAGAACAGCCATTGAGAAGCTGGAGAGTTGGGCAGATTTCAGAGGCCAAACAGTCCCGGAGAGATTTTAAAATTCAGGCCCAGGCAAAGAGGAGAGATCTTGATGAATATACCAGAGCTCCAATTAGGATTCCAGAAAAGTTATGTACCCTGGGAATAAAAGGTAAACTCTAGGAGAAAGGGCAAAACTGAAATGGCCACCTTAAGAAAGCCTAAAACCAAGTCTCTACAGATGAAAGTTTTCATCAGAATAGTGGTAATGTACTGGTAATGTATTTTATTGTATTAAAAGATTTTATTTATTTATTTGTCAGAGAGAGAGAGAGCAAGAGAGAGTGAGCACAAGCAGGGTGAGCAGCAGAGGGAGAGGAAGAAGCAGGCTCCCTGCTGAGTCACATGTGGGAGTCAATCCCAGGACCCTGGGATCATGACCTGAGCTGAAGGCTTAAACAACTGAGCTACTCAGGCATCCCTGACCCATTGGCAATTTAAATGCTTACCAGAACACAACCTAAAACTTGTCAGAGGAAGGTAATAAGATTCACAGATTCTAAAGTGTAGCAACTACAATCAAGAATTACTAGATAGGGGCCCCTGGGTGGCTCAGTGGGTTAAGCCTCTGCCTTCTGCTCAGGTCATGATCTCAGGGTCCTGGGATTGAACCTCACATCAGGCTCTCTGCTCAGCGGGGAGCCTGCTTCTCCCTCTCTCTCTGCCTGCCTCTCCGCCTACTTGTGATCTCTGTCTTTCAAATAAATAAATCTTAAAAAAAAAAAAAGAATAGGACAGAAGAAATATTGGAAGGCCAAATGACTGAGAGTTTTCCAAATATGATGAAAGGCATCAGGCCACAGATTTAAGAATATCAGTGAACTCCAAGCAGGATAAGTATAAAGAAAACTACACATAGGCCCATCATAGTTAGCTGCTGAAAACTCAGACACCAGAAAATCTTGAAAGCAACCATGTTTTTAAGCAAAGAGAGACAGAATAGAAACAATACAGTTGATGGCTGACTATGGAAGCCAGAAGACGATAAAATGACATCTTTAAAGAGCTAAAAGAAAAAAACTTGTCAACTAAGAATTCTATGCCCAGCAAAATATCTTTCAAAAAAGAAAGCAAAATAAATGTATTTGGATGACAAAAATTGAGAGAATTTGGCTTGTCAATAATAGACATCTGTACTACAGGAAATTCTTAGGGAGTTCTGCAGGCTGAAAGAAAATGATCTCTGATGGAATTGCAGAAAGGAATGAAGAGCTTGGTAAAGGGTAAGCATGTATACGATTATAAGTTAATATTGACTATTTTAAAATAACAATATTTTAATAACAATGTTTAATATTTCATAATAATTAAACATAAAAATAGGGGCGCCTGGGTGGCTCAGTGGGTTAAAGCCTCTGCCTTCGGCTCAGGTCATGATCCCGGGGTCCTGGGATCGAGCCCCACATCAGGCTCTCTGCTCGGGAGCCTGCTTCCCCCCTCTCTCTGCCTGCCTCTCTGTCTACTTGTGATCTCTGTCAAATAAATAAATAAAATCTTTAAAAAACAAACAAATATAAAAATAAATATACAACAATAGTACCAAAGATGGGAGAGGACTAAATGGACTTAAATTTCTAAGGTTATTGCATTAAGTACCAACTGAAAAAGTATTAATTTAAAGTAAATTGAAATAAGGGGATGCCTGGCTGGCTCAGCTGGTGGAGTGTGTAACTCTTGATCTTGGGGTTGTGAGTTTGAGCCCCACGTCAGGTGTAGAGATTATTTAAAAATAAATAAATAAACTTTTAAAAAGTTAAAAAAAATAAATTGAAATAAGAATGCATATTGCAATCTCTAGGATGATCACTAAAATGACAATAGAAGAAGATACAATTAAAAAGCTACTAGGACACTTGCTTGGCTCAGTAAGTTAAGTCCCTGATGCATTATTTCAGCTCAGGTGTTGATCTCAGGGTTGTGAGTTTAAGACCCTGTGGGCATGGAGCTGACTTAAAAAAAATTTTTTTTTAATTACAAAAAGCCAGTAGGGGCGCCTGGGTGATGTTAAGCAGTCATTAAGCAGCTGCCTTTGGCTCAGTTCACAATCCCAGGGTCCTGGGATTAGCCCTGCATCAGGCTCTTGGATCGGTGGGAAGCCTGCTTCTCCCTTTCCCACTCCCCTGCTTATGTCCCCTCTCTCGCTGTCTCTCTCTGTCAAATAAATAAATAAATAAATCTAAAAAAATTTTAAAAATTAAAAAAATTTAAAAAGCCAATAGTCCAACAAAATGGAATAAAACAACAACAATAATAATAACTTGATTAACCCAAAATAAAGTGAAAAAAAGAATAAAAATACCAAGAATAAGTAGTAAACAAATAGCAAGATAAACCCAATTGTATCAGTAATTAGTATAAATATAAGGTTAAAAGAGAAGGATTATCAGGTTTGATAAAAAAAACCACACAATTCATCCCTGCTATTAACAAAAGGCTCACTTTAAATAGAAAAACACAGAAAGTCAAAGTGACAGGTTATAGAGCAGTATGTCTGCAACCATTAACCAAAGACAACTGATATGGATACATTAATATTAGAAATATACACTTTGGTGCCTGGGTGGCTCATTTTGTAGGGAGGGCATCCTACTCTTGATTTCAGTTCAGGTCATGATCTCAGGGTTGTGGGATCAAAGCCCTGTGTTGGGCTCCATGATCAGTGGGGAGTCTGCTTGGGATTCTCTCTCTCTCCTTCTCCCTCTGCCCCTCCCCACCCGAGTGCTTGCTGTCTCTCAAATAAATAAATAAATCTTAAGAAAAGGCAATATAGGCTTTAAGAAGTATTATGAAGGGAAGAGGAATATTTCATAATAATAAAATTCCTAAGGGACTATCTATTTGGCCCACTTGTACAGCCAGACAGAAGTTCCAAGTCACCATCAGCTGTGAATTGGCTGCCCTTACCCATTCCCAGGATGTACTGGGCCACTTGCCACCCTGATCACTCTGGTTTGCTCCCACCCATCCCATGTTTGATGTCTAAAATGGTACCCATGTATGTTTCCCTCATCCTAGGCAGGCTCTCAGCTGTTAGGGACTCAGGCTGAATCTGGGGTGCATAAACATTCCAAGCTTGGATCTGAGCTACAGTCCAGCCAGGATTCCCATTCCAGGACCTGTGGCCTTAGAATGGGGATTGAAAATTCTATCTTTTTGGCCTTAGCCACCATTCCCTTGGACAGTGACCATGTGTGCTCCTGACTGGTGGCTCAGGCTATTCCATCACCCTCGTGGACAGGCAAGTCTTTGCCACCTACTTGTTGTGCAGGCTGTGTAGGGCAGGACCTGCAACTCCCCAGTAGGGCCACAGTTCATGGCTGATATACCTTAGCACATCATCACTGGATCTCTGTGACATCCCTCTTCTAGGCTTCAGAGAAGCTGTGGGACAGCGTAAGCTACGTTGTATCTGGGTCTCTGTGGCTCTGGATCTAGCCCCTGCCTCAGCTGTTAGCTCTGATCTCTGTATTTTCCTCCTTTGGACACCGTTCCATCCTTCCAACTCCAGCTGTTCCTGCCCCACTGTTGGGATCCCTCCCCCTGAAAGAAGAAATGAGATATCTTTCATGGTTCTCTGTCACTGGCTCCCTTTCCTCTCCATTCTTCTGCTTTTCAAGGCACGTGGGTTGACAGGCCTCAGCCACAGCTCTTGTCCACCCAGCCCCAAGCCTTGCTCATCTGGGTGGATCCTGATCCACTTCAGGTCATAGCCTGGACTAATTTGGGTACAGGCCCCACTTGTACTCCCAAGAGTCATTATCTATCTTCCAGCAGTCTAATATTCCCTGTCAGACCTTATAAGCTATGGCAGGTGCCTGACATGCAGTGATTATGCTGAAAGATATTAATTGGTTTTAACCTTGTTCTGTGTGCTGTGGGATTGAAGAGTACAGGCTCTGCAGGCAGGCCTGGGCTTGAATCCCATCTCTGTGATTCTAGACATGTGACTTAACCTTTTTGTGCCTGAACTTACTCATCTGTAAAGTGGGTTAATATCTACCTTTTAGAGTGTGGTGAGGAATAAATAAGATGATGTATGTAAAGTGCTTAGCACTTTATGTGCTAGCACATAAAAAATGTCTACTAACAACACAGATGTGAGATTGTTACTTCTGAAGAGCTCTGCTATAAGTATTCCTTTTAAAATTGGGAGATAATTGAAATAAATTATATTAGTTTTGGGTATGCAACATAATGGTCCAACATCTGTATATACTGTGAAATGATCACCACAATAACTCTAGCTAACACCCAACACCATACACAATTACAAATTCTTTTTTCTCATGAGAACTCTTAAGATCTGCTCTTTTAGCAACTTCCAAAAATACAAGACAGTATTATTAACTATAGTCACCATGCTTTCCATGACACTACCATGTCTTATTTATAACTGGGAGTTTGTATACCTTTTGACTCTCTTCACCCATTTTGTCCAAACCCCCGCCCCCCGCTGTCTCCACCTCTGGAAACCACCTATCTGTTCTCTGTATCTCTGAGCTTGATGTTTCTGTTTGTTTTTTGTTTTAGATTCCACAGATAGTGAGATCATATGGTATTTGTTTTCCCCTGATGGATTTCACTTAGGAAAATTGCCTCAAGTTTCAGCCATATTGTAGAAAATGGCAAAAATTTCATTCTTTTTTATGGCTAAATAATATTCCATTGTACATATATATCATATCTTCTTCATTCATTAATCCATCGAGGGACATTTAGGTTGCTTTCACTTCTTGGCTGTTGCTAATAATTCTGCAGTACACATGGGACTGCATATATCTTTTTGAATTAATGTTTTTGTTTTCTTCAGATAAGTATCCAGAAGTGGAATTTCTGGGACAAATGGTAGCTCTATTTTGAATTTTTTGAGGAACCTCCATACTGCTTTCCATTGTGGCTGCACTGATTTACATTCCAATCAACAGTGCATGAGTGTTCACTTTTTTCCATATCATTGTCAACACTTGTTATTTCTTGTCTTTTTGATAACAGCCATTCTAACAAATGTAAAGTGATATCTCATGGTGGTTTTGATTTGCATTTCTTTGATAATCAGTGATGTTGAGTACCTTTTCATATACCTGTTGGCCATCTGTATGTCTTCTTTGGAAAAATATTATTCAGATCCTGAATAGATCCATTTATAAATAGTCTAAGAAACCATGTTTCTGTTTTATTGTGGTTTGGTTATTCTGTTTTGGGGGGGTGGGGATTTTTCTATTTTTTTACTTTTTAAATTTTAGAATATATCATCTATACAAAAGAGTATGCCTTATATAACATATATGTATAGTTTAAATAATAACAAAATTAATACCTGCATACCTATTATCCAATTAAATAGAAAACATTCCCAGTTCCCTGGAGCCTCTTCTGTCTCGTCCCAAATTGTATCTCCTCTTTCCACTCCTGAGGTTACTACTGTCCTGAATAGTCCAGTGTAAATGGAGTCCATGTGGTGAACAGTAAAGAGACCTACCTGCCCCTTACATCCAGGGCCTTAGCAATGGAGGTGCAGGGGGAGCCAGAACTCCCATACCCTTCCATCAGTAACAAGTAGTGCTCCTAGTTCAAGAGTCAGTGGAGACTATTATAAACTGGATTGTTGCCCCTCACAACCCAGTGGCAAGTTGAAGCCCTAATTTGGGTAATATGGACATTTTGACAATATTTGTTCTTCCAATCCATGAGCATGGAAAGTTTGTGTCGTTTTTAATTTCTTTCATCAATGTTTTATAGTTTTCAGAGTACAGGTCTTTAACCTCTTTGGTTAGGTTTATTCCTGGGTATTTTATTGTTTTTAGTGCAATTATAAATGGAATTGTGTTCTTAATTTCTCTTTCTAAAAATTTTTTTTAAAAAATTCTCTTTCTACTGATTCATTATTAGTGTATAGAAATGCAATGTGTTTCTCTACATTGATTTTGTATTGTGCAGCATTACTGAATTCATTTATCAATTCTAGTAGTTTCTGATGGAGTCTTCAGGGATTTCTATATATAATATCATGTCATCTACAAATTAACTGAAAGTTTTACTTCTTTACCAATTTGGATGCTTGCTTTTATTTCTTTTAAGATTTTATTTATTTATTTGTCAGAGAGCACAAGCAGGGGGAGTGGCAGGCAGAGGAGAAGCAGGCTCCCCACTGACAGAGGAACCTGATACAGGACTTGATCCCAGGACCCTGGGATCATGACCAGAGCCAAAGGCAGACTCTTTTAACCAACTGAGCCACCCAGGCATCCCTGGATGATTTTTATTCCTTTTTTTGTCTGATTACTGTGGCTAGGATTTACAGCTGTATGTTGAACAGAAGTGGTAAAAATGGACATCATTGTCTTATTCCTGAACTTAGGAGAAAACTCAGTTTTTCACCATTGATTATGATGTTAGCTGTCAGTTTTTGATAGATGGCCTTTATTATGTTAAGGTATATTCCCCCTAAAACTACTTTGTTGAGGGTTTTTATCATGAATGGATGGTGTACTTTGTCAAATGTTTTTTTCTGCATCTGCTGAAATGATCATATGGTTTTTCCATTTTCTCTTGATGATGTGATGTATCGTGTTGATTGATTTGCAAATACTGATCCACCCTTGCATTCTGGGAATAAATCCCACTTGATCATGGTAAGTGATTTTTTAATGTATTGTTGTATTTGGTTTGGTAATATTTTGTCAAAGATTTTTGCATCTTTATTTATCAGAGATATTGGCCCGTGGTTCTCTTTTTGTGTGGTGTCTTTATCTGGTATAAGCTAAAAGGTAATGCTGCCCTCATAGAATTAATTCAGAAGTTTTCTTTCCTTTTCTATTTTTTGGAATAGTTTGAGAAGAATAAGCATTAACTCTTCTTTAAATGTTTGGTAGAATTTGCCTGTGAAACCATCTGGTCCTGGACTGTTGTTGTTGTTGTTTTTAAAGATTTTATTTATTTATGACAGAGAGTGATAGTGAAAGAGGAAACACAAGCACAGGGGAGCTGAAGAGGGAGAAGCAGGCTCCCTGCTGAGCAGGGAGCCCAATATAGGGCTCCATCCCAGGACCCCAGGATCATGACCTGAGCCGAAGGCAGACACTTAATGACCGAGCCACCCAAGCACCCCAGGACTTTTGTTATTGACATTTTTAAATTACTGATTCAATTTCATTGATGGTAATTGATCAGTTCAAATTTTCTATTTCTTCCTGGTTCAGTTTTGGGAGATTTTATGTTTCTGGGAATTTGTCCATTTATTTTCTAGGTTGTCCAATTCATTGGTATATAATTTTTCATAACATTCTCTTACAATCCTTTTATTTCTGTGGTGTCAGTTATTATTTCTCCTCTTTCATTTCTGATTTTGTTTATTTGAGTCCTCTCTCCTCTGTTTTTGATGAATCTGGCTAAAGGTTAACCAATTTTGTTGATTTTTTCAAAGAACCACCTCCTGGTTTCATTGATCTGGTTTATTGTGTGTGTATGTGTTTTAGTTTCTATTTCATTTATTTCTAATTTTTATTATTCCCTTTCTTCTTCTGGTTTTGGGTTTTGTTTGTTGTTCTTTTTCTAGCTCCTTTACATGTAATGTTAAGTTGTTTATTTGAGATTTTTCTGGCTTCTTGAGGTAGGCCTGTATTGCTCTAAACTTCCCTCATAGAACATATTTTCCTGCATCCCAGTATTTTTGGACCATTGTGTTTTCGTTTTCTCTGTGTATTTTTTCCCTATCTGAGGAAGATTTTAAAGGAACCATCATAAAATGCCTTAACAAGCAATTGTAAACACACTAGAAACATGAAAAACAGTAACTCTTGGCAAAGAAATAGAAGATATAAAGAAGAGCCAAATGGAAATTTTAGAACTAAAAAATACAATAGCCAGGGATGCCTGGGTGGCTCAGTTGGTTAAGCGGCTGCCTTTGGCTCAGGTCATGATCCCAGCGTCCTGGGATTGAGTCCCACATCGGGCTCCTTGCTCGCCAGGGAGCCTGCTTCTCCCTCTGTCTCTGCCTGACTCTCTGTCTGCCTGTGCTTGCGCGCTCTCTCTCTAACTAATAAATAAATAAAATCTTAAAAAAAATACAATAGCCAGATTAAAAACTCAATGGATGTGCTCAGCAGCAGAACAGAGTGGGACAGAAAAATCTGTGAACTGGAAGACAGAACAATAGAAATCCTAGGGACGCCTGGGTGGCTCAGTTGGTTAAGCGGCTGCCTTCGGCTCAGGTCATGATCCCAGCGTCCTGGGATGGAGTCCCATATCGGGCTCCTTGCTCGGAGGGAGCCTGCTCCTCCCTCTGCCTCTGCCTGCCTCTCTGTCTGCCTGTGCTCTCTCTCTCTCTAATAAATAAATAAAATCTTAAAAAAACAAACAAACAAACAATAGAAATCCTAATCTGAACAACTTTGGTCTGAGAAAGTAGACCAAAAATAGAAGTAAACAAATCCTTAGGAACTTGTAGGATTATAGCAAAAGATCTGATATTCATGTCATTTTCATCTAAGAAGGAGAGAAGAGCATGTGGGATGGGATATAATGTGGTGGCCATCTTTGGAAAATATAATTGGCTCCATCCATGTTGATGCATGGAACTATAGCTTTCTATTTCACTACAGTGTTCTATTGTGTGATTGAGCCCCAATTTATTCATTTTACTATAATGGACATTTGGGTTGTTTCCTTTTGTTTTTTCCTTTGCTACTATACACGGCACTCTATGAATATTCTGCTCATGTCCCCAGAAGTAGAATTGCTGGATCCTCAGGTATGTGAATGTTCACCTCCACTAAATAATGCGAACTTGTTCCTCAAGATGAGTATACTAGCTTCTAGCCCCACAGCAGTTTAATAGTTACATTGCACCAGGATTTTGTCAATCTTTTCATTTTTTTCCCCACACCAGTGGGCATGAAGTGGTAATTTGTGGCTTTATTTGCTTTTCCTTTTTTATTTACAAGGTTGAGTATATCTTCATAAATTTAATGGGCCATTTGTGTTCTCTCTTCTGTGAAATGCCTGCTCATATTTTTGAAAAATGTTCTATTGGATTGGTTGTCTTCCTAATCAATTTTAAGATCGGACTACTAAATTCTTTTTTGGTTTGATGTGTGTAAAATTTTTGTTAGGATTTGAATAACAACAAAGCTATAAATCAATTGGGGAGAAATAACAACTTTACAGTACTGAAACTTTCTATCAATGAACATGATGTTGTTGTCCATTTGGTTTTCTTACTGTCTTCTAATGAGGTACTATAATTTTCTACACAAAGGTTTTGCATATCTTTTGTTAGATTTATTTTCAACTACCTTTTATTTTTCATGGCTATTGTAAATTTTTTAATTGCATTTTGTAACTTTATTTGATGATGTTTGTAAATTCATTAGACTTCTATTTGTTGGACATTGCATTTATATCTTCTTTTTAAAAAAGATTTTAATTTAGGGGTGCCTGGGTGGCTCAGTGGGTTAAAGCCTCTGCCTTCTGCTCAGGTCATGATCCCATCGAGCCCCGAATCGGGCTCTCTGCTCAGCAGGGAGCCTGCTTCCTCCTCTCTCTCTCCTCCTGCCTCTCTGCCTACTTGTGATCTCTTTCTGTCAA
Organism: Taxidea taxus jeffersonii; assembly: GCA_003697995.1. Classification (NCBI taxonomy): domain Eukaryota; kingdom Metazoa; phylum Chordata; class Mammalia; order Carnivora; family Mustelidae; genus Taxidea; species Taxidea taxus. The sequence goes on along the minus strand of ML104956.1, from coordinate 281,780 downwards.
ATAAATAAATTGAAGTAGGCAGAGAGGCAAGCAGGGGGGAAGCAGGCTCCCTGCTGAGCAGAGAGCCCACCCTTGAGATCATGATCTGAGCAGAAGGCAGAGGCTTAACCCACTGAACCACCCAGGCACCCCTGAATTTATATCTTTTCTTAGGCTCTGGATTGCTTTTCATTTTGTAGAGTGTCTTGAAGATCACTTGTTTTAAGCATTTTTATTATGATGTCCCTTGGTATAATTTTCTTTATGCTTTTTCTGCCTGGGGTTCACTGAGCTTTTTTGCAATTATTGGTAATTTTCATAAATTTGGGAATTTCATGCTGCCATTATTTCTTCAAACTGTTTTCTGTGTTACCCTTTCTATTCTCTTCTTCTGGAAGCTCAGTCATTTGTACGTTGGGTTTTCTATCTTTTTTCTGTCTGTATTACATTTTGAATAGTTTCTACTGCTATGTCTTCAAATTCATTGATCATTCTTTATTGTCTAGTCTGCAGCTAATTCTATCAAGTGTATTTTTAATCTCACATATTATATTTTTCTTATCCAGAAATTAAGTTTGGGTTTTTAGAAATAGATTTCATGTCTCTTACTATACTCAAACTTTTTTTTTTTAAAGATTTTATTTATTTATTTATTTGACAAAGAGAGAGAATGAGTAGGCAGAGCAGCAGGCAGAGAGAGAGGAGGAAGGAGGCTCCCCGCCTAGCGGAGAGCCCGATGTGGGGCTCCATCCCAGGACCCTGAGATCATGACCTGAGCTGAAGGCAGAGGCTTTAACCCACTGAGCCACCCAGGTGCCCCTACGCTTAGGCTTTTGTCTGCTTTCTTGAAGATATGGAATATATTAACAATTGTTGTTTTAATGTCCTTGTCTACTAATTCTATCATCTGTATGATTTCTGGGTCTGTCTCTATTGACTTATTTTTTTCATTATGGATCATATTTTCCTACTTCTTCATATACCTGATAACTTTTTTTTTCTTGAGAGTATGTCAGGTTTATTAGCTTGTTAGCAAGGTGACCCAAGTATGCTGCTTCAGAGAGGGTATGAGAAGGAGGAGTGAAAGAGTATAGAAATAGACACTGGGCTAAGCCGAACATTGCATATCCAGGAAAGGGGGCAGTTCTTTTGGCAAGATCCTAGCAACATTAACTCTATCATTTTATCAGTTGTCATAGAGAAACTGTCTGTGTCAGGTGGCTTTAGGTGCCTGTCGTCAGTAGCAGAAAGACATGATGGGGACACATTGTGTGTGAATTGGAACCACAAGGCTCATCCCCCCAAGGAGTGTCTCATGGGCGGGTTGGCAGAAGGCAGGAAGCGGTGTCACCTCAGACTAGCCGCTGGCCTCCGCGACAGGAAGGAATTGGAAGCAGGTGCAGGGTACCCGCAGTGCTTTTTCTCAGCCTCGGAGAGGCAACACACTGCAGGTTACCTATCCCTTAGTTTGCGACAAGCAGATGTTTCTGTGCAATTGCATTTCTTAGAGGGATTTCCTAGCGGTTTGTCAGTCAGCACCTGTGCACTTGCGAGGCCTCTGACCCACCTCCGCCGCCACTTCTGTCGGTTTCACCTCCACGTGGCTCTCTCGCTGGCGTCCCTCTGTGGCCCATCGTTACTTTCAGCATGACGGCATTGAAGTCCCCTCCGGGTCTGACTCCAGCCCAGATTCACTGTTTCTCGCCGCGTGTCCTTACCGTGTTCTCCGCGGCTTGTGGTTCCTTGATGCCGCGCCCCTTGCTTCTAGCCTCGTGGTGGCATTTGCCTACCCTTAGGCCCAGCCCCGACGTAAGCTTCTTTGGGGAAAGGGGTTGTCTGTGGATTCCTAGGTGGGGTTCTCTCGAGTGCTGTGCCTGTGCCACCCTCCGCCCCACACTTTGTGGCACCCTTGTTAGAATGCTGTCATCTGGGGCGCCTGGGTGGTTCAGTTGTTAGGCGACTGACTTTGGCTGGGGTCATGATCCTGGGGTCGTGGGATCAAGCCCTGCATGGGGCTCCCTGCTTGGCGGGAAGCCTGCTTCTTCCTCTCCCACTCCCCCTGCTTGTGTTCCCTCTTTCGATGTGTCTCTCTCTGTCAAATAAATAAATAAAATCTTAAAAAAAAAAAAAAAGAATGCTGTCATCTTCCTCCACTGGCCTGGGGACCGCTAGTGGACAGGTTCTGTGTCACAGTTCCTGCCCATTTAGTAAGTGGACAAGGGTAGAGGGAGAAATGCTTTTACTATATTACATGAACAGCTTCTCTTTTGAACTCTTGTCAGCATAGTAGGGTTTGATGAGCATGTGTAGGATGTTTTATTACTATTCCCAAGGACACCTTTTCTGTTGGTGATAATACCATTGGAGGAAACTTGATTGGCTCCTTTTCTTCTTCAGGGCTACTATTTTCTTCTCTCACTAAATCAGGCCTTCTTTCTCCTTCTCTCCCTCTATCCATCCCTTCCTTGCTCCTCTTTTTTTCTATTTCTGCTCTTACTCTTTAGTTCAGGTCCTTTCTGCTCACAACTTATCATCGGTGGCCCTTGCCCTCCAGCTTTCCTGCTGTATTTCTGATGACCTTTCTCTCCTATCACTGCTAGTGATGTTTGCAGTATGGCCTTGCTGTGACCATGCCCTGTAATTTTTCAGTGCGCTGCAGCCTGACCTCTCTTCTTGCCTAGCTGTCTCCTCCCATTCTCCCCAGGAGCCAGGCTCTTTCTCTACTCCTCACCATTACTGAGTTGTCCTTCTAGATCTGCCCACACAAAGGTCTTCTGTGAACCCCATGGTGCCTATGGCCAAACAGTGTAGTCCCCAGGGTTCTCCAGGTTCTTCTCTCTCTTCATTTTTTTTTTAAAGATCTATTCATTTTAGAGAAGGGGGGAGGGGCAGAGAGAGGGAGGGAATCTCTAGCAGGCTTCCCACTGAGCAAGAAGCCGCACACTCTGCACATATCATGACCCTGAGATTATGACCTGAGCCCAAATCAAGAGTTGGATGCTTAACTGACTCAGCCACCCAGGTGCCCCGCCCCTCTTCTCTTTTTTAAAATTGTGGTAAAATACACACAGTATTTACCAACTTCATCATTTTTAAGTGTACAGTTCAGTGATATTCATACAAGCACATTGTGCAGCCATCACCACCATTCACCCCCCAGAGCTCTTTCCATCTTACAAAATTGAAAGTCTGTACCCGTTAACCAATAACACCCCATTCTTCCTCCTCCCTAGACCCTGGCAACCACCATGCTACTTTCTGTCTTTATGACTTTGACGACAGTCAGTCCATCATTTGAGTAGAATCATACAGTGTTTATTTTTTTCATCGCTGGCTTGCTTCACTTAGCATAATGTCCTTGAGGCTCATACTTGTAGCCTGTGTCAGAATTACCTTCCTTTTCAAGGCTGAATTTTTTTTTAATTTTTTTTTTTTTTAGATTTTATTTATTTATTAGTTAGAGAGAGAGAGGGAGCGTGAGCACGGGCAGACAGAGAGGCAGGCAGAGGCAGAGGGAGAAGCAGGCTCCCTTCTGAGCAAGGAGCCCGATGTGGGACTCAATCCCAGGACGCTGGGATCATGACCTGAGCCGAAGGCAGCTGCTCAACCAACTGAGCCACCCAGGCGTCCCTTCAAGGCTGAATATTATTTCATGATATTTATATACCACCTTTTGTTGATCCATTCATGGATCAACAATCCATTTATTTGACACAGAGAGAGAGAGAGACCACAAATAGGCAGAGAGGCAGGCAGGCATGGATCCAAATCCATGGATTTGTTGATGGATGCTTGGGTTACTTCCATGTTTTGGCTATTATAAATAATTCTGCTGTGAATATGGGGGTACAGATATCTCTTTGAGACCCTACTTTCAATTCCTTTGGGTATATCCAGAGCAGAGTTGCTAGATCATATGGTAATTCTATTTTAATTTTTTCAGGAACCATATTGCTTTCCACAGGAGCTGTACCATTTTCCATTCCCACCAACATTGTACGAGGGTTCCAATTTCTCCACTGCTTTGCCAACACTTGTTTTCTGGGTTTTTGATAGTAGCCATCCCAATGGGTGTGAGTTGGTATCTCCATATAGTTTCAATTTGCATTTCCCTGATGATCAGTGATATCGAACATCTTTTCATGTGCTTGGTCAATCATATTATGTTCCTTGGAGAAATGTCTATTCCAATTCTTTGTCCATTTAAAAAAAAAGATTTTATTATTTATTTGACAGACAGATCACAAGTAGGCAGAGAGGCAGGCAGAGAGAGAGAGAGAGAGAGGAGGAAGCAGGCTCCCCGCTGAGCAGAAAGCCTGATGCAGGGCTCGATCCCAGGACCTTGAGACCATGACCTGAGCTGAAGGCAGAGGATTTAACCCACTGAGCCACCCAGGCGCCCCTCTTTGCCCATTTTTAAATTTGGTTCTTTTTTGTTGTTGCTGAGTTTCAGGAGTTCTCTATATATTTTGGATATTAATCCCTGTTTGGGTATATTATTTGCAACTATTTTCTCCTATTCTGTGAGCTGACCCTTTACTGTGTGGATATCTCTTAATGCACAAAATCTTTTAATTTTCATGAAACCTAATTCATCTATTTTTTTTCTTTTGTTACCTGTGCCTTTTTTGTCATATCCAAGAAATTACTGCTAAACCTAATGTCAGGAAGCTTCTGTCCTATGATTTCTTCTGGTTTGACTGTTTTAGGTCTTATATTAAGGTCTTTCCTTGATCCATTTTGAGTTATTTTTTGTATATGGCGTCAAATAAGGGTCCAATTTCATTCTTTGGCACATGGATACCCAATTTTTCCAGCACCATTTATTGAAAAGACTTTCCTTTCTCTCATTGAATGGTCTTGATATATTTGTCAAAAATCATTTGACTGGGGCGCCTGGGAGACACAGTGGTTTAAACCTCTGCCTTCAGCTCAGGTCATGATCTCAGGGTCCTGGGATTGAGCCCCGAATCGGTCTCTCTGCTAGGCGGGGAGACTGCTTCCCTCTCTCTTTCTCTCTGCCTGCCTCTCTGCCTACTTGTGGTCTCTCTCTCTCTCTGTGTCAAATAAATAAATAAAATATTTTAAAAAGTTAAAAAAAAAATCATTTGACCACATGTATGAGGGTTTATTTCTAGGTTCTCTCTTCTATTCCATTGATCTGTATCTGTTTTTATGCCATTACCACAGTGCTTTGATTACCATAGCTTTGTAGTAAATTTTGAAATCAGGAAACATGAGTCCTCCAGTTTTGATCTTCTTTGTCTAGATTATTTTGCTTATTTGGGTTCCCTTAAGATTCCATGTGAATTTTAGGATGAGTTTTCCTATTTCTGCCTCCCAAAATTGGGATTTTGATAGGATTGCATTGACTCTGTAGGTCACTTTTGACATTTTAATAACATTAACTCTTCCAATTTATGAACATAGGATGTGCTTCCATGTACTTGACTTTTTAGTTTCTTTCAGCAATGTTTTGTAGTTTTCATTGTACAAGTCTTTCACCTCCTTAAGTTAATTCTCAATATTTTAAGGTTTTTGATGTTATTATAAATGGAATTGTTTTTATAATTTCATTTTCAGATTGTGCATTATTTGTGTATAGAAATGCAACTGATTTTTGTCTGCTGAGTATATCATGCTACTTTGCTGGATTCACTTGTTTTAACAGTTTATTTTTGTTGAATTTTAGGGCTTTCAAAATATAAGATTATATTATCTGTAGAATCTGTGGACAAAGATCATTGTACTTCTTCCTTCTGATTTAAATGCCATTTATTTATTTTTCCTGTTCAATTGCTCTGGCTAGAACGCCAGTATTTTTTTTTTCAAATATTTTTTTTAAAAATTTACTTATTTAAGAGACAGAGAGAGCACATTCCTGGTCATGTGTGCTCGAGAGAGAAGGAGTGGTGGGGAGGGGTATGGGGAGGGGGATAAGCAGACTCCACGCTGAGCAGGGAGCCCAACATGAGGCTCCATCCCAGGACCCTGGGATCATGACCTGAGCTGAAGGCAGGCACTTAACTAACTCAGCCAGCCAGGTGCCACCCTTTCTGTTTCTGATCTTAGGGAAAATGCTTTCAGTCTTTCACCATTGAATATAATGCTCACTGTGGCTTTTTTATACATGGTTTTTATTATGTAAATACAGTTTCCTTTTATCCCTAGTTTGTTGAGTGATTTTATCATAAAAGGGTGTTGAATTTTCTCAAATACTTTTTTTCATCCATTGAGATTATCATGTGGGTTTTTCCTCTTCATTCTGTTGATGTGGAGTATCACAATGATGGATATTCGTATGTTGTATCATCCTTGCATTCCAGGAGTAAATCCTACTTGATCTTGTGTATAATCCTTTTAGTATAAATCTGCTGAATTCTGTCCACAATAGCCAAACTATGGAAAGAACCTAGATGTTCATCAATAGATGAATGGACAAAGAAGAGGTGGTATATATATATACAATGGAATACTATGCAGCCATCAAAAGAAATGAAATCTTGCCATTTGCAACGACGTGGATGGAACTAGAGAATATTATGCTTAGCAAAATAAGTCAGTCGGAGAAAGACAACTATCATATGATCTCCCTGATATGAGGAAGTGGAGATGCAACGTGGGGGTTTGGGGGGTAGGAAAAGAATAAGTGAAACACGTTGGGATCAGGAGGGAGACAAACCATAAGAGACTCTTAATCTCACAAAACAAACTGAGGGTTGCCGGGGGGAGGGGGTCAGGAGAGGGTGGTGGGGTTATGGACATTGGGGAGGGTATGTGTTATGGTGAGTGCTGTGAAGTGTGTAAACCTGGCGATTCACAGACCTATACCCCTGGGGCTAATAATACATTATATGTTTATAAAAAAATAAAAAAAATATTTAAAAAATCAGCTGAATTCTGTTTGCTAGTATTTTGTTGAGGATTTTTCATCAATATTTATAAGGGATATTGGTCTGTAGCTATCTGCTCTTGTAGTGTCTTTGTGTGGTGTTAGTATCGGGGTTATGCTGGTTTCATAAATGAGTAAGGAAGTGTTTCCTACTCTGTAATTTTTGGGAAAAACCTGAGAAGGATTGGTATTAGTTCTTCTTTTAGTATTTCATAGAATCAACCAGTGAGAGCATCAGGTCCAGGGCTTTTCATTGTTGGAAGATTTTTGATTCCTGATTCAATCTTCTTACTAGTCCTGGGTCTATTCAGATTTTCTTTTCTTTCTTTTTTTTTATGATTTGGTCTTGGTAGATTTTGTGTGTTGAGAATTTTTCTATTTCTCTGAGGCTATCCAACTTGTTGATGTACAATAGTCATAGTACTGTCTTAGGAATCTTTTTATTTCTGTAGAATTGGTAAGAATGTCCGCACTTCCATTTCTGATTTTAGTTAATTTGAGTGTTCTTTTTTCTTAGTCTATCTAGCTAAACATTTGCCAGTTTTGTTAGTTTTTTCAAAGAACTAGCTTTTGGTTTCATTGCTTTTCTCTATTGTTTTTCTATTCTCTGTTTCATTTACCTTGGCCTTAATCTTTTTTTTTTTTTTTTTTTTAAGATTTTACTAATTCTGGTGCCTGGGTGGGTCAGTCTGTTAAGTGTCTGACTTCAGCTCAGGTCATGATCCCGTCACATAGGGATTCCTGGTCAGCAGGAAGCCTGCTTCTCCCTCTCCCTGCCCTCCCCCCAACTTGTTATCTCTCTCACTATCTCTCTATTGCTCTCTAACTTATCTTCTGATTGTTCTATCCATTACTGTGAGTGGGAAATTAAAGTTTCCAATTGTAGAATTGTCTATTGCTCCCTTCAATTCTACCACTTTTTGCTTCACGTATTTTGATGGTCTATCATCAAGTGCATAAATGTTTATTGTTATATCATCTTATTGTATTTACCCTTTTATTAATATATATTGTCCCGGGGTGCCTGGATGGCTCAGTGGGTTAAGCCTCTGCCTTCCACTCAGGTCATGATCTCAGGGTCCTGGGATCGAGCCCCACATCGGGCTCTCTGCTTTGCAGGGAGCCTGTTTCCCCCTCTGCCTACCTGTGGTCTCTCTCTCTCTCTGTCAAATAAATAAATAAAATCTTTAATATATATATATACACACACACATATTGTCCCATGGGGCCCCTAGGTGGTTCACTCAGTTAAGTGGCCAGCTCTTGATTTTGGCTCAGGAAATGATCTCAGGGTCCTGGGATAGAGCCCCATGTCAAACTTCATGCTCAGCAGGGAGTCTTCTTGATGCTATCTCTCCCTCTCCCTCTGCCCCTACCTCTGCTCATGATCGCTCTCTCAAATAAATAAATCTATAAGTAAATAAATAAATAGATATGTAGGTATACATATATGTATTGTCCTTCTTTGTCTCTTATAACCTGGTTGTTGTTTTTTTTTTTAAAGATTTTATTTATTATTTATTTGACAGAGAGAGATCACAAGTAGGCAGAGAGGCAGGCAGAGAGAGAGGAGGAAGCAGGCTCCCTGCTGAGCAGAGAGCCTGATGTGGGACTCGATCCCAGGACCCTGGGATCATGACCTGAGCCGAAGGCAGAGGCTTAACCCACTGAGCCACCCAGGCGCCCTGGTTGGTTTTTTTTTTTTAACATTTTGATTATTTTGGTGAGAGAGAGAGCTGGGGGCAGGTGTGGAGGGTCCAAGGGAGAGGGAGAGAAGCAGACACCCCACTGAATGGGGAGCCTGACACGGGCTTGATCCCATGAGCCAGAGATCACCAGCTGAGCCAAAATCCAGGTGCTCAACCAACTGAGCCACCCAGGAGCCCCTTTTATAACCCGTTTTTGAGTTAAAGTCTATTTTAATTAATAGTTTATTTAATGTCTGATATCATTATAGCTATCTCTATTCTCTTTTGGTTACTATTTGCATGGAACATCTTTTTTCATCCTTTCAACATCAACCTGCTATGTCTTTGGATACCAAGTGAGTCTTGCATAGAAAGCATATAGTTGGATCCTGTGTTTTTTTTCCAAACTCTTTCTTTTTTGGGAGAGTTTAATCCATTTACATTTGAAGTAATTACTGATAAGTAGGGGCTTACTTCTGTCATTGTGTTATTTGTTTTCTATGTGTCTTATAGCCTTTTTGTCACTCATTTCTTTCATTACTGTTTTCTTTTGTGTTTTGGGGTTGTTTTTTCTTTTTTGTAATGAAGTGTTTAAATTCTTCTCTCCTTTCCTTTTGTGTATATTCTATGCTATTTTCTTTGTGGTTACCATGGGGATTATACCTAACATCTTAAAGTTATAACACTCTAATTTGAATTTATTCTGGCTTCACTTAAATAACATACAAAAACTCTCTCCCTATACAAGTCCTTACTCATTCAGTTGTTGATATCACACAATTACATCTTTATACATTGTATGTCCCCAAAGATAAGTTAATAGTTCTTTAAAATGCATTAGTGTTAGGGTGCCTAGGTGGCTGAGTTAAGTGTCTGAATTTGGCTCAGATCATGATCTCAGGGTCCTAAGATGGAGCCCTGTATCAGGCTCCATACTCGGCAGGGAGTCTGCTTGTCCCTCTCCCTCTGCCCCTCCCCGCTGCTCATTCCCTCTCTTTCAAATAAATAAATAAATAAATAAATAAAATCTTATTAAATAAATAAATAAAATGTATTAGTATAAATTGTGTAGAAAATAAGATTTGGGGTTCAAAACCAAAGTTACATTAATGCTAGCTTTTATTCTAATAATTTTGTTTAAACATATCAGTCTCCTAAATCATGCAGAGAATGAAAGGTACATCCATAAACCATTGTTACAATAACACTAGCTCTTATAATTGTCCATTTACTTTTATTGAGATCTTTATTTCTCTAATGGCTTTGAGTCTAAAGTCCTTTCATCTCACCTTATACAACTCCCTTAAACATTTTTTGCAGGACAGGCCTAGTGGTCACAAACTTCCTCAGACTTTTTAAAAATCTGGGAATGTCTTAATTTCTCCATCACTTTTGAAGGATATAGGATTTGAAGTTTGTTGTTTTTAAAGGTTTATTTATTTATTCCAGAGAGAGAGAGAGAGAAAGCAAGAGCATGAGTGCAAAAGGCAAAGGAAAAGAGAATCTTAAGCAGACTTTGAGCTGAGTGTGGAACCTAAACTGGGATCATGGTGTGAGCTGAAAGCGGGTCAGACACCCAACCTACTGTGCCACCCAGGCACCCCTAGGATTTGAAGTTTTGCTTGATTTAAGATTCTTGGTTGACTTTTTTTTTCTCTTTTAGTACTTTGAATATATTGCCCCACTATCTCCTGGCTTCCAAAGTTTCTGATGAGAAATCTACATATACCTTATTGAGGATCCCTTGTATGTGATACATTGTTTTTCTTGCAGTTTTCAAGATTCTGTCTTTGTCTTTTGAAAATTTCATTGTACTGTACCTCAGTGTGGTCTCTGTAGTTCATCTTTCTTGGAGTTTGTTGAACTTGTTGGATGTTAATATTCATATCTTTCATCAAATTTGGGAAGTTTTCAGCTGTTCTTTCTTCAAATATTCTCTGTTCCCCTTTCTCTTTATGGTATTCTGATATTCTCACAAAGTATATGTTGGTATGACTGATAATGTACTGCAGTCTCTTAGGCTCTGTTCACCTTTTTTCAATCTTTTTTTTTAATGTTCCTTAGACTCAAAAATTTCCATTATCCTGTCTTCAAGTTCACTGATTCTCTCTTTTGCCTGCTCAATCTGTTTTTTAATTCCTTTAATGAATTTTTCATTTTGGTTATTGTATTTTACAGCTTCAGAATTTCTTTTAGGCTCTTTTTTAGGTTTCCTATCTTTTTATTGATATTTCCACTTTGTTCACATATCATTTTCTTGACTTTCTTGACATCTTCCTTTAGTTTTTTGGAGCATCTTTAATAAAGTTGGTTTAGGGGCACCTGGGTGGCTGTTGGTTAAGCTGCTGCTTTCAGCTCTGGTCATGATCCCCAAGTCCTGGTATTGAGACTCACATCTGGCTCTCTGCTCAGTGGGAGGCCCGCCTCTCCCTCTCAGTCTGCTTGCTGCTCCCCCTGCTTGTGTGCTCTTTCTCCCTCTGTGTTAAGTAAATAAATAAATAGGACCATTATGTCCTTTTCAGGGATAGTTTCTGTGGGTATTTTTGCTTTTGTTTTTGTGCTTTGTTTGTTTTGCCTTTGAATGCTCCATACTTTCTTATTCTTGTTTTGTGTTTTTATACACCTCGTTGTTTTTTCCTGGACACTGAACATTTTAATCTAGTAATGTGGTAACTCTGGAAATCAGATTCTCCCCTTTCCCCAGAGTTTGCTATTCTTTGGTTATTTATTTATTTATATTGTTGTATGCTGTCCCTGTGCTGAGGGTCAGGCTGAGGTATAAACTTAAGGTTTCTTAGGTCTTTTTTTTTTTTTTTAAAGATTATTTATTTATTTATTTGACAGACAGAGGGGCAGGCAGAGAGAGAGAGAGACGAGGAAGAGGAAGCAGGCTCCCCGCTGAGCAGAGAGCCCAATGCAGGGCTTGATCCCAGGACCCTGGGATCATGACCCAAGCCAAAGGCAGAGGCTTTAACCCACTGAGCCACCTAGGCGCCCCAAGGTTTCTTAGGTCTTTTCTGAGCCTTTCTCTGAGCATGCATGGTTGCTTTCTATTTAAAAATTTATATATTTATAAATACTATATACTTATTATTAATAAATATAACATTAATAAATAATATATTAGTATAGTAATAATATAATTAAATAATAAGTACTATATTTATAAATATATTATATATTATATATTTATATATATAAAGATTTATTCATTTATTTTAGAAATGGAGAGAGAGTGCAGGGAGGAGGGACAGAGGAAGAAGGAGAGGGAGAGAGAATCTCAAGCAGACTCCACATTGAGTGCAGAGCCCAATTTGGGCCTTGATCTCATGACCCTGAACTCATGACCTGAGCCAAAATCAAGAGTCCTATGCTTAACCAACAAAGCACCCAGATGCTCCTATACTATCATTACTTTTAAATAGATTCCACACTGAACATGGAGCCCAGTGTGGGGCTTGAGCCCACAACACTGATATCAAGACCTGAGATGAGATCACGAGTCCTATGCTTAACCAACTGAGCTACCTAGGCACCCTTGCATGGTTACTTTCTAATTTTCCCTCTATGTACAGCTGTTTTTGAATGTCCTAGTCTTTAATGTCTGGTTTTCAGAAGGGGAAAAACAAGAAAGGGGAGAATAATAGGGTGCTAACCCTTTAAATCTCTTAGAAGTCACTTGAGCCAGAGAGGGAGGTACAAAAACAATGACTGCCCTCCTTTCTGTCTGCACCTTTATGATAACAAGTGGCAATTAGCAATCAGAATAGATCCCTGACATTGGAGGACAGGGCCCTTTTTGTATTATCTAGCTCCTCCCTTAAGCTATGTGCTAGCTACTCCCAGGGTATGTGTACAGCTGCCTGCCATGTGGTTGGAGGTGGAGGATGGCTAGCTGCTATAGTGATGAGAGCTGAAATTGAAATTGAAATTAACCACAATTTATTATCCAAGTCTTGCCCTGGAAGCTGGAAGCCTTCAATAGAATCCAGAGCTCTAAAATAGTTATATCAAGCAGATTGTGCCAGTGCAGTTATTGTCTAGATGAGGAAACAGATTCCTGGTGCTTTTACTCTTCTTACATCTTCCCAGAATACTCCTCTATACATGGCAATTTTTTATTGGAGGTCAGACATCGTTATTGTTGGCTTCTGGAGTTTTTTGTAGTCTTTCCATTTTGAACTTTGATCTTGGAAGCAGTTAAGTTACTTAGTTGTAAGCTTTTTCACATGTGTCCAGAGTAGTCTCTAATCTAGAGCTCATTTGGCAACACCCTTCTGAGACCTCTGTATGCTGCCTGGTTTGTCAGGAGGACTTTGCACTCTGCTGTTGGGAACATTTCTGTGAGTATTAGGATGTTCCCAGAAAATTTGCAGTATTTTACGATTTTACTCTGTAACATAAGAATTTCAGATGCTCTCCATTCTCTCCATTTTTCTTACTACCATTCTAGTAGGTGCATAACGGAATCACATTGTGATTTAAATTTTCATTTCCCTAATGTTGATGATATTGAATATTTAAAATGTGCTCATTGCATGCATATTGTCTTTGAGGAGGTTTCTATTAAAATATTTTCCCAATTTTTAAAACTATGTTGTTCTTTGGGCTTATGATTGAGGATTTTAAAAAGCAGCTGTATTGAAGTATAATTTACATGACATAAAATTAACTCATTGTAAGTGAAAATTGTACAACTTTCAGCACAATAAAGTTTCAGAACATTTTCATCACCCCAAAAACTTCCCTTGTGTGCATTTGCTCTCAGTCTCAGCTCCCTCCCCAAAGCCCATGCAGCTACTAATCTGTTTTACATATTTATAGGGCTGTATTATTTGAATTTTATATAAATGGAATGATACAACTTGTAATATTTTATGTCAGGTTTCTTCCTAAATGGAAGAATAGATCCATTACTTTAATGTTTTTGTGATTCTTTGATATTATAACATCTACCAATAGTTTATTTCTTTTTTTATTGATGAATAATATTACATTATAAGGATATATCAGATTTTGTTTATGCATTCATCAGTTGACAAACATTTGAATGTTGTGACAGTTTTCAGCTATTACAAATGATGTTACTATGGATGTTCACATATAAGTCTTTGATTGAACTTATGCTTTCATTTCTCTTGGGTAGATAACTAAGAGTGGTTTTGCTTGATTGTACAGTAAGTACATGTTTAACTTTCTAACAAAGTTTCTTTGGTAAAATATTTATTTAAATTCCCCCCCCCCTTTTTTTTAAATAAGCTCCACGCTGGGCACCAATGTTGGGCTTGAATTCATGACCCTGAGATCAAGACCTGAGCTACGATTGAGAGTCAAATGCTCAACTGGCTGAGCCACCCAGGCACTCAAACCTTTTGCCCATTTTTTAAAAAGATTTTTATTTATTTATTTGACAGACAGAGATCACAAGTAGGCAGAGAGGCAGGCAGAGAGAGAGAGGAAGGGAAACAGGCTTCCTGCTGAGCAGAGAGCCCAATGCGGGGCTCAATCCCATGACACGGCCTCGATCCCATGACCCCGGGATCATGACCTGAGCTGGAGGCAGAGGATTTAACCCACTGAGCCACCCAGGTGCCCCTCTTTGCCCATTTTTAAACTAGGTCATTATTATTGAATTGTAGAGCTCTTTATGTATGCTCTGGATGCAAGTCCCTTAGCAGACATATGATTTGCAAATAATTCCTCCTATTTTCTAGTTCATCTTTTCAATTTCTTGGCAGTGTCCTTTGAAGCCCAGAGTTTAAAAAAAAATTTTTTTTTAAGTAAGCTGTATGCCCAACATGGGGCTTGAACTCATGACCCCTGGATCAAGATTCACATGTTCTACTGACTGAGCTAGCCAGGTGACCCCAAGAATTTTTAATTTTGAAGTACAGTTTCTCTATTTCTTCTTTTGTTGCTTGTGCTTTTGCTCTTTCATCTAAAAAGGGCTTGCCTAAGCTAAAGTCATAAAAGTTTATGCCTTTGTTTTCCTTTAAGTGTTTTATAGTTTTAGCTGTTATATCCATTTGGAGCTAATTTTTGTGTGTGGTGTAAGGAAGGGATTAACTTCATTCTTTTACATGTAGATATCCAAATTGTCCTAGCATCATTTGTTGAAAAGACTATTTTTATCCTTATTGAATTGTCACCCATATTGAAAATTAATTTTTCAACTAATTCAAATAAGGGTTTATTTCTGGATTCTCGATTATATCCCATTGATTTATATGTCTGTCCTTATGGCAGTACTAAACAGTCTTGATTACTGTAGCTTTCTAGGAAGTTTTAAAATCAAGAAGTGTGAGTTCTCTAACCTTGTTCTTTTCCCAGATTGTTTTGGCTATTCTGAGTTTCTTGAATTTCTATATGGATTTAAGAATCAGCTTTTCAGTTTCTGCAAAAAAAGATAGCTGGGAATTTGATAGAGACTCCACTGAATCTGTAGGTCAATTTGAAGAATATTGCTGTCTCAACAATATTAAGTTTTTGAATCCATGAATATGGGATATCTTTCTATGTATTCATGACTTTAATTTCTTTCAATGATGTTTCTTTAATTTTTTTCAATGATGGCTTATAGTTTTCAGTGTACATCTTACACTTTTGTTAAATTTATTCCTAAATAATTTATTATTTTTTATGCTATTGTATATGGAATTGTTTTCTTGATTTCATTTTCGGATTGGCCATTGCTTATGCAGTTGATATTTGTATATTGATCTGAAAACCTGTAAACTTGCTGAATTTGGTTATTATTTATGATAAGTTTTTTTATGTATGTGATTTCAATAAGATTTTCTATATATAAGATTATGTTATCTGATGATGGACATAGTTTTATTTCTTCCTTTCTAATATGGTCTTTCCCTTTCTCTCTTTTCTGTTCTAATTGTCCTGGCCATTATCCTCAATACAATGTTTGAATGGAAATGGTGAAATTGAGCATCCTTGCCTTGTTCCTGATCTTAGGGGAAAATGTTTCAGTCTTTCAATATTAAGTATGGTTATTTCATACATGTCCTATATCAGAATGAAGGAGTTCCCTTCTATTCCTAATTTTTTGAATATTTTTTTCATGAAAGGGTTTGGATTTTGTTAAATGCTTTTTCTGCATCATTGAAATAGTCATTTGGTTTTCATCTTTTATTCTATGGATATAGTTTATTATATTGATTGATTTTCATATGTTGAGCCAACCTTGCATTCTTGGGGCAAATGTCACTTGGTCATGTTGTATAAATGTTTTCAGATGTTGCTGGATTCAGTTTGATAGTATTTTGTTGAATATTTTTACATCTATATTTATGAGAAATATTGGTCTATAGTTGTTTGTTTTCTTGTGATGTCTTTGTCTAGTTCTGGTATCAGGGTAATTGTGGCCTCATAGAATGAATTGGGAAGTTTTCCTTCCTTCTCTAATTTTTCAAAGTTTTTATGGATAGTTGATGTTAATTCATCTTCAAACATTTTTTAAAAGATTTTATTTACTTATTTGACAGACAGAGATCACAAGTAGGCAGAGAGGCAGGTAGAAAGAGAGAGATGGGGGAAGCAGGCTCACTTCTGAGCAGAGAGCCCAATGTGGGGCTTGATCCCAGGATCCTGGGATCATGACCTGAGCCGAAGGCAGAGGCTTTAAACACCCTGAGCCACCCAGGCGCCCCTCATATTCAAACATTTGATAGAATTTACCAGTGGAGTCATCTTGCATCAGCTTTTCTTTGTGGGAA
Source organism: Taxidea taxus jeffersonii (assembly GCA_003697995.1). Taxonomy (NCBI): domain Eukaryota; kingdom Metazoa; phylum Chordata; class Mammalia; order Carnivora; family Mustelidae; genus Taxidea; species Taxidea taxus. The sequence continues at coordinate 265,491 of ML104956.1, read as the reverse complement.
TTTAAAAAAATTATACATATTGATCTTGCATACTATTACCCTGTTAAACTTGCTTATTAGTTCTATTAATTTGTACAGTACGTTCCTTAGAAGTATCTACATATAGGGGTGCCTGGGTGGCTCAGTGGGTTAAATCCTATGCCTCCAGCTCAGGTCATGATCCCAGGGTCCTGGGATCAAGCCCCGCATCGGGCTCTCTGCTGAGCAAAGAGCCTGCTTCCCTTCCTCTCTCTCTGCCTGCCTCTCTGCCTAATTGTGATCTCTGTCTGTAAAAAAAAAAAAAAAAAAAGAATTATCTACATATTGTATCATGTCCTCTCTGATTAAAAACAGTCTTACTTCTTACTTTCCAATCTGCATGCTTTAATTTCTTTTTCTCCTGTTGTTGTACTGTCTGAAACCTCCAGTACAGTTGGAATAGAAACAAGATGAAACCAGACAGGGAGACAAACCATAGAGACTCTTAATCTCAGGAAACTGAGGGTTGCTAGAGGGGAAGGGGTAGGAGGGATGAGGTGGCTGGGTGATGGACACTGGGGAAGGTATGTGCTATGGTGAGTGCTGTGAATTGTGTAAGACTGATGAATCACAGACCTGTACCCCTGAAACAAATAATACATTATATGTTAATAAAAAAAAAAAGAAATGCAGGAGAGAGATGGGGTGCCTGGCTGGCTCAATCAGAGTAGCAACCAACGCTTGCTCTTGGGGTGGTGAGTTTGAGCCACACGTGGGTGTAGCGATTGAAACTTTAAAAAAATGAAACTTTAAAAAAAAAAGTTCAGGAGAGAGAATCCTTTCCTTATTCCTGATCTTAGGGGTGGGAAGGGGGTGAGAACATTCAGTTTGTACTATTACGTTAGTTTTAAGTTTTTGTAAATGGTGTGCTGTGATATCCTCTCTTTTATTGCTGATATTGGTAATTGTGTACTCTCTCCTTTGTTCTTAGTCAGCCTTAGCAATTTTGCTGATCATTTTAAAGAACCAGCTTTTGGTTTCATTGTTTTCTGTATTTATTTTCCTATTTCATAGATTTCTGCCTTTATTTTTATTATTCACACCCCCTTCTTATTTTGTGCTTGATTCACTTTTTTAAAAACCCTTTGAGACAAATCTTACATTATCAATATCTGACTTTTCTCCTAATATAAGTATTTAAAACTGTAAGTTTCTCTCTAAGCATTGCTTTAATGATACCCTATACATATTGGTGTGCTGTGTTTGAATTCAATTTATTCTTTAATTTGCACTTTATTCTCTTTTTTTTGACTCATGGGATATTAAATGCCTGGTTTATTTCCAAATACTTAGAGCTTTCACAATTGTCTTCTCTTATTTGATTTCTAATTTAATTCTGTTGCATATGGAGAACACACTTTGTATGATCTCAATTTTTAAAAATTTACTGAGTCTTATTTTATGACCTAGTATATTGCCTCTCCTAGAGAATGTTACATGCTTTCTTGAAAATAATGTGTTGTTCCACTGTTACTAGTTTGAGTTTTCTATAATAGTTAGATCAGTTCTTTGATAATGTTGCTCAGGTCTTCTACATCCTTAATATTTTGTGATTATGCATTCTATCGGTTACTGAGAGAGGCATACTGAAATGTATCTACTACCATAATAATTGACCGGTCTGTCTCACCTTTTAATTCTGTCGGTTTTTGCTTCCTAAGTGCTGGGACCCTGTTATTAAGTCCATAATTATTTATTTATAATTGTTTTATCTTTGATGTAGTGATTCTATGTGATCTGTAGTGATTCATAGTGATACTATGATATAGTGATTCTTTTATCATTGTGTAGTGTCTCCTTGTCTGTAGTAATGTTTCATGTCTTAAAGTCTAATTTTGTTTGATATTAATACAAATATTCCCACTCTTTTATGATTACTGTTTACATGATATATTTTTTTCCATCCATTTTACTTTCGACCTAGCTATGTCTTTGAATTAAAAATGTGCCCCTTGTAAACAGCATATAGTTGGAACCATTCTGACAGTCTCTATCTTTTCTTTGGCATGCTTAGAGCATTCACATTTAATGTAAGTATAGGTGTGGTTTGATTTATGTTAATCCATTTTGTTATTTTCTTATACCTCATGTCTTTTTTTGTTCTGTTCTTCATTGCCTTCATTTGTATGAAATATTTTTAGTGTACTATCTTAATTCCTCTGTTGATTGATTGATTTATATTAAGATTTTATTTATTTATTTGACAGAGAGAGAGATCACAAGCAGGAAGACAGAGAGAGAGATGGAGAAACAGGCTCCCGCTGAGCAGAGAGCCCCATGTGGGCCTCCATCACAGGATCCCGAGATCAAGACCAGAGCCAAAGGCAGAGGCCCAACCCACTGAGCCACCTAAGGTGCCCTCCTCTGTTGATTTTTTAAACCATATTTTTAAAAGTTATTTTCTTAGTAGTTGTTTAGGGGTTAAAAATCTTAATTTATCACTATCTACTTTTTAAAGGTTATTTATTTATTTATTTGACAGACAGAGATCACAAGCAGGCAGAGAGGCAGGCAGAGAGAGAGGAGGAAGCAGGCTCCCTGCTGAGCAGAGAGCCCCATGGGGGGCTTGATCCAAGGACCCTGAGATCATGACCTGAGGCTTAACCCACTGAGCCACCCAGGTGCCCCTCACTATCTACTTTTATGCTGACTTAATTCTGGTAAAATATAACAACTTTCTTCTAATACAGCTCTTTTCCCTCTCCCCTCTTTGAGGGGTATATATATATATATAATATATAGAATATATTTAATAATAAATGTAATAAATTATATATAAACATAAATTATATGTATAAATATATAAAATAAACCTAACAATACAATGTTATAACTGTTGTTTTATACAATTTTATTCTTCTTAAGGAAATTAAATGAAGTAAGCCAGTCACAAAAGGACAAATGTCATATGATGTCAAAATTACAGACAAAAAGTGGAATGGTGATTGCTAGCGCTAGGAGATAGGAAGAATGAGGAATTAGTGTTTGACGGGTACAGAGTTTCAGTTTTCTTCATTCTTTCTTTCTGTTCTTCAGATCAGACCATTTCTTTCAAACAGTTTTTAAGTCCGGTGTTTCTCTAACTCAGATCTGCAGCTCAACCTTTATATTGAATTTTCCTTTTTAGAAACTCGAGTCTAGCTTTTTTAGGTCTTAAGGTTTCTAATCTTCTCTTGGGAATTTCTATTTGTTGGAGTATTGTCATCATATTTTCCTTAATTCTTTGAACACATTTATAATAGGACCTTTGAAGTTCTGTCTGATAAATCCAACATCCACACCCCATCAGTGTGTTCCTACTGAACTTCTTTTTTCTGTGTGTGGATTATACTTCCTTATTCCTTTGTCTATCTCACAATTTTTTATTGATCATAATTTACAGAAACTCTCAGTTATGATTTTATTTTCCCTAAAGGAGTTTTCTGTTTCATTTTGCTTTTGCTTTTGCTTGTAATTTGCCTGGACTTCAATTGCAGATTGTCTCCCCTGTGGTGTACCTCCGCCGGCATCTCTGCTTAGGGTGTTTTTCTCACCTTTCTTTCTTGTTTTCATGCTTATCCTGGCCTCCCAGTGATTGCCCTTCATCTGCATAGCTCAGGAATCAGCCAAGGATTTGGGCAGAGGATGTGCTCCAAAAAGGTTTCACCCTTTGCCAGTTGATCTTGTGTATGGACCGTGGAGCTTATTTACAGTTCACCCAGTTCTGCAGAATGCCTTTACTTTTACTTTTCATCAGAGCTCTCATAGATCTCTTTTGTGAACGGATATACTTTCTCAGTCTGCCAAGCATGTCTCTAATATTCAAGAATCCCCCTGTTAAATTTCTCAGTGGTTGGCAGCTCACCTCAGGCAGGCAAGCAAAGCAGCAGGTGTTTCCCACTCATTTCCTACTTTTAATAACAATGCTGCTGGCTTAAGTGTTTACCTACTTCAATTCAAATATATTCCCTTTTGTGGATATACTTCTGGTTTTCATTACTGTCCCTACTCCGGTAACATTATCATTCTTAATGAGTGAGCTGAGCGGCAGGAGGAACAGCCCTAGGAAGGAAGATGGCAAAATTCCATTGTTCTTTTTCAAAGTTCTAGCATTTTTTCACGAATTAATGCTTCTCAATTTGTTGTTTGCCTTTGTTAATTTCCAGAACCCTCTAAAGGTTATTTTTTGGAAAATGTGCACAGTTTTATACTTGTTTTGGGAGAGTATTTGACAACCTGTTCATATAAGGCGGCCAGAAGGCCCCCTTCCTGTTATTGAGCTTTGAGAATTCTTTATGCATTCTAAATACTAGATCTTTTTTAATATAAATAATCTTTTTTTTAAAGATTTTATTTATTTATTTGACAGAGAGTGAGCACAGGCAGAGAGAGTGGCAGGCAGAGGCAGAGGGGGAAGCAGGCTCCCAGCGGAGCAAGGATCCCAGGACGCTGGGATCATGACCTGAGCCGAAGGCAGCTGCTTAACCAACTGAGCCACCCAGGCGTCCCTAAATACTAGTTCTTTATCGGATATGTGTGTTGCGAATATTTTCTTCAAGGCTGTGGGTTGCCTTTTTATCTACTTAACAGCGTGTTTTGAAGAGGAAAACCTTAAATTTTTTATAAAATACGGTTTATTGATATTTTTTCTTTATAGATTGTGTTTTTGGTGTAGTATCTAAGAAAGCTTTGCCTAACCAAGGTCTTGAAGATTTTTGTACTACTTTCTTTTAGAAGGTTTAAGTTTTAGGTTTTATATTTCTCCCTATGGCCCAATTTAAAGTAATTTTTTTTTTTTAGATTCTATTTATTTATTTGACAGACAGAAATCACAAGTAGGCAGAGAGGCAGGCACAGAGAGAGGGAGAGGCAGGCTCCCCACCGAGCAGAGAGCCCGATGCGGGGCTCGATCCCAGGACCCTGGGATCATGACCCGAGCCGAAGGCTGAGGCCCCAACCCACTGAGCCACCCAGGCGCCCCTAAAGTAATTTTTTAATATGGTGTGATTTATGGGTTGAAGTCCCCCCCCTTTTTTTTGAAATGAATGTCCAATTGTCCCAGCACAATTTGCTGAGAAGAGGATTATTTGTCCATTGAATTGACTGAGCCCCTTCATCAAAAAGTAACTGACCAGGGGCGCCTGGGTGGCTCAGTGGTTAAAGCCTCTGCCTTCAGCTCTGGTCATGGGTCATGATCCCAAGGGCTCTCTGCTCAGCAGGGAGCCTGCTTCCTCCTCTCTCTCTGCCTGCCTCTCTGCCTGCTTGTGATCTCTGTCTGTCAAATAAATAAACAAAATCTTAAAAAAAAAAAAAAAGTAACTGACCATACATATATGAGTATAACTCTGGATTCTCAATTCTGATCTGTTAAAAGATGAAGTACATTAAATTTTGCAAGAGTTTATTTGAGCAGCAAAAAAAGTTTATTTGAGCAGAAAATTGATTCTTTTTTTTTTTCTAGAAAAAAATTTAATTAAAGAAAAATTACATCTGGCACAGTTTAACAATGTCTTAAGTGTTTAGGACAAATTATATAACACATTTACTCACAGAAGGAAGGAAATATGAATATTGAAATTTGACCTTCAGAAATAAAGCTACATTTAGATTTTTTAAAATGATGGGAGAGGGTAGGCACAGTATTTTTTGCCCTCTCTGGGAGCACATGTAAAACACTGCTGGAAATGAAAGTGGTTAGGACCATTTCACCTGCAGGAGCTACAGGACAAGGCTTTTATAGAGCAGATGTGGAAGCAAAGCAAAGAAACTGATTCGCTATAGCTTAAACAGTTGCCTTATTTGGAATTTTCTTTTTTCCTTTTTTTTTTTTTTTGCCTCCTCTGTCTAATGGCCTTCTTGTTAAAAACTTTTACAGTTTCATTGACATGTGTGTCTATCCTTATGTCAGTATTACACTGTCTTGAGTATTATAGCTTTATAGTAAGTCTTGAAAATAAAGTAATGGTTTTTTGTTGATATTGTTTTAGGTATTCAAGTTCCTTTGTATTTCCATAAATATTTTTTAATCATCTTGTTAATTTCTATGGGGAAAAAAACTGCTGGGATTTTTTTTTAAAGGTTTTATTTATTTGACAGAGAGAGACACAGTGAGAGAGGGAACAGAAGCAGGGGGAGTAGGAGAGGGAGAAGCAGGCTTCCCCACCATGCAGGGAGACCGATGTGGGGCTGGGGCTCAATCCCAGGTCACTGGGATCATGATCTGAGCCAAAGGCAGACACTAAATGACTGAGCCACCCAGGTGCCCCATAAAACTGCTGGTTGTTTTTTTTTTTTTTTTTTTTAAGATTTTATCTTAAAAAAGAATGGGCAGGCAGAGGGAGATGGGGAAGCAGCTCCTGGCTGAGCAGAGAGCCCAATATGGGGCTTGATCCCAGGACCCTGAGATCATGACCTGAACCAAAGGCAGAGGCTTAACCCACTGAGCCACCCAGGTGCCCCAAAACTGCTGGGATTTTAATTGGGATTGCATTAAATGTATAAATTAAGTTGGGAAGGATTGACTTCTTAACAATATTGATTTTTTCCAATCTATAAATATTTATTTAGGTGTTCTTTAGTTTCTCTTCTTTTGTTGTTTTCAGTATACCAAGCTTGCATATGTTTTCTTAATTTATACCAAGTATTTTGTGCTTTTTTTGGGTATTGTAATGTTACTATTTTTTAAATTTCCAGGGGAATTTTTCATTGCAAATATATAAATACAATTTATTTTTCTGTGTATACTTTGTATCCTGTAACTTTGCTAAACTCATTCATTAGAGTAACTTTTTTGTAGATACTTGTTTTCTGCATAAGCAATTATGTTCTTTGCTTACAGAGACAGTTTTATTTCTTCCTTTCCAATCTATATGCTTTTTATGTCTTTTTCTTGACTTACTACACTGTTTAGGACATCCATTTAAATGAGTGTTAAGAGTATACATCCTTGGGTGCCTGGGTGGCTCAGTTGGTTAAGCAACTGCCTTTGGCTCAGTTCATGATTCTGTAGTACTGGGATCGAGACCCAAACAGGGCTCCCAGCTCCACGGGCGGTCTACTTCTCCCTCTGACCTTCTCCTCTCTCATGTTCTCCCTCACGTCTCTCTCTCTCAAATAAATAAATAATAATTAAAATCTTAAAAAGAAAAAATAGTGTACATCCTTGCTTGTTCTTAAACTTAGAGAGAAAAACATTCAATGTTTCATCATAAAATATGACAGTAGATATAGGTTTTTAGTGGATATCTTTCACTGAGTTGAGGAACTTCCCCTTAATTCTTAGTTTGCTGAGATTTTTATCATGAATAAGTATTGAATCTCTTCTATTCCTCTTAATTTCTCTTTTGTATTTCATATTTTTATCATTCATTATTGAATTCTTGGTAATTTTTTAGGCTTTGTATTTCAGTTTAGTAATTCTCTCTTTGACTTTGCCTACTCTGCCTTTGATCTTGTCCTTTGAATTTTTTAAATTGAATTATTATAGTTTTCATTTCTAGAAGTTTTATGACCTGAGCCAAAGGCAGAGGCTTTAATACACTGAGTCACCCATGTGCCCCCTCAGAACTACTTTTAAGTAAATTTTTGGCTTGGGGTTTATCTAGTCACAAAGGGAATATGATTTAGGATCCTCCCTCTGCATGAGTGTTAGCTTGTGTCAAGAATCCTAGCAGACTTCTTTTATTCCTTGTGCTCCTACTCCACCCAGAGCTAAGTGGATATGGGAAAGCCTTCTATGGGTGAATTTTTTTTCCCCTAGAGCACTGATTTTGAGAAGCCCAAAATTTGGGGTAAGGAAGTGTTCTTTGATGACCCCCAACTAGGGCTTTTTCTTCTCTTTCTTTCTTTGTCTTGGTTCTCCTAAAATCAGACCTTCAGAGAAAGACTTGCATGTAGTTAATTTGGGAGGTGATCCCAGGAAGCAGGTGTGAGGGGTGGTGAGAGTGGAACAAAGAAAGAAGAGAAACCTGTACAAGGTCACCTTATCAAGGGGACCTCTGATACCTCTTGATTGCCACAGGATCTTCTGAGGGGCCTTCTGAAATAGGTTCTAACAGGAGAAACATTTATTATTTACTTCTGTCACCCATTGATCAAGAGTGGCCCTATAGACATTAACTTCCCCAGTGGTACATGTGTGAAAGCCCAAGAGATCCCTAAGGGGACCCTACCCTGTGGAGTCCGAACAGACTCAGACAGGAAGTGAGAAGTAGAACACAAGTGCCCAAGGTAAAGAGGCACCTCCATGAGGCTGGTCAAAACCTGCAGTGGTCACTTCCACAGTGGGCAGAAGCAGAGTCGGGGCTCAAAGGACATAAGGTATGCTGAGGAGGCACCATTTACAACCCAGGACCACAGGGACCATAGGCTCTAGTGTAGGCTCACCCCTTCAGGGATCATGTCTCCCATTGTTCCGGCTTCTAACTGATTTTCTTACTTAAGTTCATCTGTGCTTTAACATACATGGTTTTTATATTCAGCATTTTTAGGGAGAGATTTCGCTATTCATCTAGTCTCCATATTGCCAGATACAGAGGTAAAGGTCACAATTTTCCAAATGCTTAATATGTACTTTAATATTGCTTCTAAAACTGTCAAGGGGCGCCTGGGTGGCTCAGTCAGTTAAAGCATCTGCCTTTGGCTCAAATCACAATCGAGGGTCCTGGGATCAAACTCACATTAGGCTCCCTGCTCAGGGAGCCTGCTTCTCCCTGTCCCTCTGCTGCTCCCCCTGCTGTGCCTTCTCTCTCTCTCTCTGGCTCCTCTTCTCTCTCTCTCAAATAAATAAATAAAATCTTTTAAAAATAATAAATAGGGGCGCCTGGGTGGCTCAGTGGGTTAAAGCCTCTGCCTTCAGCTCAGGTCATGATCCCAGGGTCCTGGGATCGATCCCCACATCGGGCTCTCTGCTCAGCAGGGAGCCTGCTTCCCTCTCTCTCTCTGCCTGCCTCTCTGCCTACTTGTGATCTCTCTCTCTGTCAAATAAATAAATAAAATCTTTAAAAAAATAAAAAATAAAATAATATAAAACTGTCGAATGTGGAAATCAAGCATCTCTTTCTGGAGTTCCCAGAATCTACCTTTGTGCCCTATTTTGGAAAACAGGCCAATCAATAATAATAATAACAAAAACGACCAGTTTTTGAAGACTTATTATGTGCCAGACACTGTGCTGAGTGCTTTATAAGCTTTATTCTCGGTGAATCCTTGCAACCATATCAGGATAGTCACTTTGGTTCCCATTTTATTTTTTTTAAAAGATTTTATTTATTTATTTGACAGAGATCACAAGTAGGCAGAGAGGCAGGCAGAGAGAGAGGAGGGGAAGCAGGCTCCCCACTGAGCAATGTGGGGCTCAATCCCAGGACCCTGAGATCACGACCTGAGCCAAAGGCAGAGGCTTTAACCCACTGAGCCACCCAGGTGCCCCTGGTTCCCATTTTATAGATGAAGAAACTGAGGTTGTCCAAGTATATACAAATGGTTGAGCCAGAATTTAGTCCAGAGTTTTCCCACTTTCACTACATAGTCTGCCTTTCTACAGAAAAGCAGACTTCCTTTGTTCCCATAGTTGTTTTTCTCAAAGCATACAGTGGACCCAGAGGAGTGCTCAAGCCCCAGGCACCCTTGGCAGCTGACTAGGAGTAGGCAAGCTAAGTTTGAGGGAGCCAGTAGACACACACAGAGTTTTCTTATCTACCCAAGAAAACTACAAGGGCCCAAAAGGCCTTTGAAGGCCAATGCTAGCAATTTCCAGCTCCAGGCAAATCACGAACCCTTCATTCTTGTAGACTGGTTACTGTCCCTGTTGGAGCTCTGTGGAAGGGGTAGGGAATCCAGGCCGCCCAGGGAATGGGCTCAGAGCTATAGCCAGCTGCCCCTTCACCCTATCCTGGGGGGGGGGGCCCACCCGGTAAGCATTTCCCTCTTTTCTGGTTGATGTAGTCAAGGTAAAAAGTGTGAACCTTAAAAACAAGATAGCCCATTATTTAATCAGCAAAAAGGGGTTTATTCAGGAATACCAGAGGAATTACAAGTCAGGACATTCCAATTATAACTATAGTCCAGTCTGAAGAACAAAGGAAGAGGGGCTTGGGAGGGGTTGTTCTCAAGGAAAGTTCACTGCAGTAGAGTAAGAGTTCGGGATTTTGGTGATTTCTCATTAGCTGGGTTGTTGCTGAACAAGGGGAGAGTCTTCCTTCTTCCTTGAGTATGTAAAGTAAGCTGTGATGAGTGGAATATGAGTGAGACCCTCCTTTTACTGCTTCCTGATGCCATTTTGAATTAGGTTTTCTCTATTTTCACAAAAGCAAGTTTCAACCTGAGGGTTGGGGATTCAAAAGGTGTCGGGTTCCTTCTGGCTAAATGTACGGGGTGTGGGGGTGGGGTCAGATCCCTAGAAGATTCTGGGGGAACTAGAACATCACTGGGATAGCCCTGTGGTTTGTATCAGGGGCTGGGAAGGTTATGTTACCAGGCTGAGCAGACTACAACATGAGGACACACATCCCTCTTCTGGGTCCGAGCCATGTTTGGTGAAAACAAGGCCTTTCTTATGCACTGGGACCAGGGGAAGAAAGTGACCCATGTGGCTGACCTGCATGGTGGTGCTGACCTGTGCCATGGGCCATGTGTAATCCCATTGCTGGCTGGGGTCTTGGATTGCCATTATCCTCGGCCACCCCATGAGCACCTGCAGTGACAGCCATCACCCTTCTGAGTGCTGAGGCTGCCCTGCTCAAGTCCCCAAGGCCTTGCGGGTCAACCAGAGTGATGTCTGTCCTCCCCTCCTACCCTGTGCCCTCCAACTCTTCTTTGACCACTCTGGTCTGCTGACCCCAGCCCTTATTTCAGGAGAGGGACACTTGTCTTTCCACCTGGAACTTGAACTGTCAGAGGCAATTAGCACTACCCTCATGGCTCCCACGGACATGGCATTTTGTCTAGGATGGGCTGATAAACATGTAGCTAAAGCAGGATGGAGTAAAGGGGTAGCAAGTGGAGTTGCAGAGCCAGAGGCAGCCACAGCCGCAGAGCCTGGGCAGCCTCTGTCCAGGGGTCCCTGCCCTCAACGTCAACCCCAACCTGCCCCTTCTTCTCTCACAGTGCCACCACTGTGAATACAGTTCTGGAAGTCATGAAGCCGAGTCAACCCATCTCTCACCACCACTGACATTCACTCAGTCACCAAGTACTGCTCATGCACAAGTACTTCTGAAAAGTGGGCAAGTCCAGGTTGGGACAGGAAATACAGCGGCTGAGTCCTAGACAACCTGTCACACCGTAAGATGCTGTGAGACACCACCGAAATCATGCCAAAAGAACACAAGAGCCAACACAGAGATGTTTCCATGAGCCAAAGGCAGGATTATTTGAGTATCAGTAAGAATAATAACTGTAATGTATTGATTGACACCCATCAAACATGTTTAAATCCACTGATTCATAAATATTTTAAGAAATAACTCATTTATCCCTTTAGGAGAATGCTAGGCAACTGATAAACTAAAGGAAAGCATCAAATATTTATTTTGTCTTTTTAAAAAAAGATTTTATTATTTATTTGATAGAGAGAGAGCACAAGTAGGCAGAGAGGCAGGCAGAGAGAGAGGGAAGCAGGCTCCCTGCTGAGCAGGGAGCCCGATGCAGGGACTCGATCCCAGGACCTTGAGATCATGACCTGAGCCAAAGGCAGAGGCTTAAGCCACTGAGCCACCCAGGTGCCCTTTATCTTGTCTTTTGTACATGATCTCTCCCTCGGGGTAAATAATCGAAGAAGGAAGTTTCACTTTGTAGAAGTATACCTGCTAGTAAAAGAAAAGGAAATTTTATGGTTAAAATATCACTATTTTGCAACCCCTCATGAATCTAGGCAGTAATCGTCAGTGCTGCCTATGTCATAAAAAGAGAGGCAACAAGAGATCTGTGGTTTCCTGATGGAGGCACACATCACCACTTAGGAAGCAGTCTCAAAAAAAATTTTTTTTTAACTCTAAATTTGTTCAATTTACAGAAAACACAGAAGACAAAAGAACATATTAAATGGTACCAAAGGGATGCAGTCAGCCCAGTCTAGAATGTGGCAAACAATGAGGATGAATCACCTAATTTCTTCCACAAAATGGTGTCGCAAGAGAGAAAACAGAGATAGGGGGAACTTAGAGATGAAGGTCTGTCCACCAAATATCTATACATAGATACGTAGATATTATTTGGATCCCAATTCAAACAACTATTAAAAAAAAACAACAACAACAAGAGAGGGACGCCTGGGTGGCTCAGAGGGTTAAGCCTCTGCCTTCACCTGTCATGATCACAGGGTCCTGCCGCTCCTCATCGGGCTGTCTGCTCAGTGGGGAGCCTGCTTCCCCGCCCCGCCCCCACTGCCTGCCTCTCTGCCTGCTTGTGACCTCTCTCTCTGTCAAATAAATAAATTTTTTTTAAAAAAAGAGAGAGAGAAAAGAAAAGTCTAACATAATAGAATATAAACTGACTGGATAGCTGTTTCTATTAATGGATTATTATTCACTTTTTGGTATGATCATGTAGTGTTTTTTTTTTATTTTCTAGATTTTTAAAAATATTTTTAATTTTGTTTTATATAAACATATAATGTAACCCCAGCCCCCTCTCCCAACACCCCTCCCCCCCACCCCCCTCAGTTTGTTTTATGACATTAAGAGTCTCTTTTGGTTTGTCTCCCTCCCGATCCCGTCTTGTTTCATTTATTCTTTTCCTACCCCTTTAACCCCCACTCCCGTTGCATCTCCACTTCCTCATATCAGGGAGATCATATGATAGTTGTCTTTCTCCTATTGACTTATTTTGCTAAGCATGATACCCTCTAGTTCCATCCATGTCGTCACAAATGGCAAGATTTCATTTCTTTTGATGGCTGCTTGGTATTCCATTGTATATATATACCACATCTTCTTTATCCATTCATCTGTCGATGGACATCTAGGTTCTTTCCATAACTTGGCTATTGTGGACATTGCTGCTATAAACATTCGGGTACACGTGCCCTTTTGGATCACTACGTTTGTACCTTTAGGGTAAATACCCAGTAGTGCAATTGCTGGGTCATAAGGTAGCTCTATTTTCAATTTTTTGAGGAACCTCCATGCTGTTTTCCAGAGTGGTTGCACCAGCTTGCATTCCCACCAACAGTGTAGGAGGGTTCCCCTTTCTCCACATCCTGGCCAGCATCTGTCATTTCCTGACTTGTTACTTTTAGCCATTCTGATTGGTGTGAGGTAGTATCTGATTGTGGTTTTGATTTGTATTTCCCTGATGCCGAGTGATGTGGAGCACTTTTTCATGTGTCTGTTGGCCATCTGGATGTCTTCTTTGCAGAAATGTCTGTTCAATCGTGTAGCGTTTTAAAAACTTCTTACCTTCTGGAGCTACATACTGAAATATTTACAGCTGAAATGATGTGATGTCTTGAGTTTGCTTCAAGTAATCTGGAGGTTGTAGGAGGAGTGGGTGAGGTTATAGGTGAAACAAGATTGGCCATATGATACAGGGGTGCCTGGACATTCATTTTACTATTTCCTCTATTTTTGTATATGTCTGAGATTTTCCACAGTAAGTTTAAAAGATTTTTTTAAAAGATTTTATTTATTTACTTGTCAGAGAGAGAGAGACAGAGTGCACAAGCACGGGGAGAGGTAGACAGCCAAGATGGAACTCGATCCCGGGACCCAACATCATGACCAGGGCTGAAGGTAGATGCTTAATGGACCAAGCCACACTGGTGTCCCTCCACAGTAAGTTTCTTAGTGCTTTTGTATTTCTTTGTGATAACTATCGCCAAGCCTGTTGGCTGTGTGATAAATGGTCCCCAAAACTGAGAAAGCTGTCCACCTTTGAAGAGGTGCTAAACCACCAAAAGGACTTGGCCATCCAACACCAGCCAATATCAGTCACTGGCCACTCTGATGCTGGCGGAAAGGACAGGTGAGGGAAGTAGCCACAGTCAGAGGGATGGAGGCTGTGCATGGACCCAGCAAACAGCATAGGCTCCCGCTAAAGGGTGACTTAGCTACTGCTGCTGAAAATGCCCACCCCGCCCCCTATTTAACACCATTCCTCAAGAGACCACCCACTTCCTCAGTGGCAAGTTAACCTGGGGGACAAGTTAACAATTCCGGGACCTTCCATCCTGAAGGGCCAGAAAGTCATTATCACAGGATAATGCGTATTGCAAATAATATCTTAGCCAAATAATGCCAACCAGCAAGAAATAGATTCATTTCCATCTCCAGACTCAAGTCGCCCCAGAAAGGTTATGCTAAGAGCTGCTGATCATATTTTCCTACAGAGACTGTACCATCCGTAGTCCTTCCCATCTATGAAACGATGTCCTGGGGTTCTTTACTCCACTTCCACCTGCTGTCTACACATGAATGTACATGGGTTTAAACCATCTCAGCACTCTCTTGACTGCCTTTGGAAGGTCTTCTGTGTTTGGTGTGGAATGTTGCTGGATGAGAAACTTTGCTCTTAGCCAAACGATGGCTGGGGTTATAAAAGCCTGCTAAATGTCCTTATAAAATGATCATTTGTGCTGTACTAAAAACAAGCAAAAAATTTTCTCAGCAGCTTAAAACAATAATCACATATTGTCATGCTCGGGGGTCTATAGGTCAGCTGTCCCTCGATGCTCGAAGCTTCAGGTGGAGTTCAGGTGTGCTCGACGTGGCTTTCATTGTCCTTGGGCCAGTGGCTATCCAGGGGGAATGATCTGTTTCCTGGAGACTCATTCCAGGATCCAGAAGGAGCCCTGCTATCTGGGGTATGTTCTTATCAGGGCAGATGACTGCAGCTCAAGAGGGCATGTCCTACTGATCAAGCACACTTCAAAGCTTCTCTTGTCAGATTCACAAACTCCCTATTTATTGGCCAAAGCCAGTCACATGGCCAAGTACAAAGTCAAAAGTGGGAAAATATTCTTTATCCACTATGTGGATGGAGGATTCCATTACAGTGGAGCAAAGATTTGGGTCAATAATTCAATCTATCACAGCTCCAGGCACTGCTTTGGTTCAAGCCTCAGCATTGGACAATAAGAATATTCTGCTAGGGGACGCCTGGGTGGCTCAGTTGGTTAAGCGGCTGCCTTCAGCTCAGGTCATGATCCCAGCGTCCTGGGATCGAGTCCCGCATCGGGCTCCTTGCTTAGCAGGGAGCCTGCTTCTCCCTCTGCCTCTGCCTGCCACTCTGTCTGCCTGTGCTCTCTCTCTCTGACAAATAAATAAAAAAAAAAAAAGAATATTCTGCTAGGAGACCTCCCTTCCTCTAGTCTGGCCTTTCCAAACCTTGCTGCAGCCAGAGTGATTTTTTTTTTTTTCACCAGCCCTCCTTCCAATTTTTTAAAAGAATAGTTGTAGTAAAAACCACATAACATAAATTGACCATCTTAACCATTTCTAAGTGTACATTTGCACTGTTGTGCAACCAATCTCCAGAATTTTTTGATTTTGCAAAACCAAAACGCGGTAGCCATGAAACAACTCCCCACCCAGCTCCTGACAAGCCCATTCTACTTTCTGTTTCTACTAATTTGGTTACTCTGGAAACCTCAGATAAGTGGAATCACATAGTATTTGTCTTTCTGTGATTGGCTTATTTCACTTCACATAATATCCTCAAGGTCATTGCATACTGCAGAATTTTTAAGGCTGAATAACATTTCATCGTAAATAGCACATTTTGCTTATCCATTCACCCCTCAGTGGACACTTTGTTTGCATCCACGATTTAATTGTTGTGCATAGTTCTGCTATGAATAGGGGGGTACAAATATCTCTTTGAGGGATGCCTCGCTGGCTCAGTCAGCAGAGCGTATGACTCTTGATCTCAGGGTCACAAGTTTGAGCCCCTAATTAAGTGTAAAGTCTACTTATAAACAAACAAACAAATAAATAAATTTCAAGTATCTCTTTGAGATCATGTTTTGAATTCTTTGGGGCATAGACCCAGAAGTGGACTTGTTGGATCGTATGGTAATTCTATTTTTTATTTTTTTGAAGAACATTCCCACCAATGATGCATAAAAGTTCCAATTTCTTTACTTCCTCACCAATGCTTGTTATTTTCTGTTGTTTTTGACAACAGCCATCCTGATGGTATCAGGTGTTTTTTTTGTTTTGTTTGTTTGTTTTAAGATTTTTTTTTTTATTTGTTAGAGAGAGAGAGAACACAGGCAGACAGAGAGGCAGGCAGAGGCAGAGGGAGAAGCAGGCTCCCCGCTGAGCAGGGAGCCCGATGCGGGACTCAATCCCAGGACGCTGGGACCATGACCTGAGCCGAAGGCAGCCGCTTAACCAACTGAGCCACCCAGGCGTCCCTCAGGTGTTTTTTTTAAATTAAACTTTTTATTTTGAGATGACTGTAGATTCACATGCAGTTATAAGAAATAATAGTGGGGGACGCCTGGGTGGCTCAGTTGGTTGAGCGGCTGCCTTCGGCTCGGGTCATGGTCCCAGCGTCCTGGGATCGAGTCCCGCATCGGGCTCCTTGCTCGGCAGGGAGCCTGCTTCTCCCTCTGCCTCTGCCTCTGCCTGCCACTCTGTCTGCCTGTGCTCGCTCCTGTGCTCTCTCTCTCTATCTGACAAATAAATAAATTTAAGAAAAAAAAAAAAAAGAAATAATAGTGGGACGCCTGTGGGGGCTCAGTCAGTTAAGTATCTGGCTTCAGCTCAGGTCATGAGCCCGGAGACCCCAAAGGGAGCCCCACATCAGGCTCCGTGCTCAGCAGGGAGTCTGCTTCTCCCTCTCCCTCTGCTCTTCCCCCTTCTCATGTTCTCTCTCTCACTTGCTCACTCTCTCAGATAAATAAATAAAATCTTAAAAAAAAAAAAAAAGGAAAGAAAAAATGAGAGATCCCCTTCACTGGGTTCCCACAGCCAGTTTTCCCCAATGATAACATCTTGTGACAGTACAACAGTCACAACCAGGAAGCTGACATTGATACCAATCCACCAAATTTGTTCAGATTTCAGCAGTTTATGTGTTCAGGATGATCTTTTTTTTTTTTAAGATTTTTTTTTTTTTTATTAGAGAGAGAGAGAGAGAACACACGCAGACAGAGAGGCAGGCAGAGGCAGAGGGAGAAGCAGGCTCCCTGCCAAGCAAGGAGCCCGATGTGGGACTCGATCCCAGGACGCTGGGACCATGACCCGAGCGGAAGGCAGCCGCTTAACCAACTGAGCTACCCAGGCGTCCCGAGGATGATCTTTTTTTAACAAGCAAATCTAATCATATCACTGACTGGCTCTAACTCTTCCCAAGGATGTTCCTTGCATCATTGTTTTTACTAGTTTTTAAAAATTAGAGGCCCACTTGGGTGGCTTAGTCCATTAAGAGTCTGACTCTTGGTTTAGCTCAGGTCATGATCTCAGGGTCATGAGATCAAGCCCTAAGTTGGGATCCATGCTCAGTGCAGAGTCTGCTTGTCCCTTTCCCGCTCCTTCTACTCCCTGCTCATGGGAGTACTCTCCCTGTCAAAGAAACAAACAAGCAAAGAAAATCTTAAGAAAAAAAAGAAGCAACCCAAACGTTCAACAAGAGAGGGATGGCTTCATAGGCTGCATTACGTTGATATTATAGGCATGCAGTGTAACCATTAAAAAGAATGCAGCAGCTGTGTATGTGCTGATATGGACTGGTGCCTATGGTCCATTCTTTTTGTCCTGAAAAGACCCAGGTGCAGAATAGTGGGGACCTTTTGTGTATAAAGACAGAATGTAGAAGAGGATGTGTAAGACAATGGTCACAGCAGTTGTCTTTGGAGAGAAACAAACTGCAGGCTGAGATTCAGGAGTGAGATGAAGACTTATTCACTTGTACCTGTTTTGTGGTGGTTCCCAACCTTTATGGTTTCAGAACTCCTATATATTTCTAAAAATCACTGAGGACCCTAAAGCACTTTTGTTAATGGGGTATATTAGAAATTAAAGCTAGAGCACGCCTAGGTGGCTCAGTTGGTTAAGCATCTGCCTTTGGCTGGGGTCATGATTCCAGAGTCCCGGGATCAAGTCCTGCATCAGGCTCCTTACTCAATGGGGAGCTTGCTTCTCCCTCTGCCTCTGCCTGCCACTCTGCCTGCTTGTGCTCTCTTTATCTCCGACAAATAAATAAATAAGTAAATAAAATCTTAAAAAAAAAGAACTAAGCTAGAAGTCCCTGGGTGGTGCACTCGGTTAAGCGTCCAACTCTGGGTTTGTGCTCTGGTCATGATGTCAGGGTCATAAAAAAAAATAAATTAAAGCTAGAAACCCCTGGGTGGTGCAGTTGGTTAAGCGTCCAACTCTGGGTTTCTGCTCTAGTCATGATGTCAGGGTGAAGGGATGGAGACCCAAGTAGGGTTTTGTACTGAGCATGGAGTCTACTTAAGTTTATCTCTCCCTCTACCCCTCCCCCTCCCTACCCAAAATAAATAAATAAATCTTTTAAAAAGAAAGCTAAGAAAAAATTTTAAATTACATATTAATTAATTTAAAAATAACTATTTTTTTTTAAAGATTTTATTTATTTATTTATTTGAGATAGAGACAGTGAGAGAGAGCATGAGATGGGAGAGGGTCAGAGGGAGAAGCAGACTCCCCGTGGAGCAGGGAGCCTGATGCAGGACTTGACCTGGGGACTCCGGGATCATGACCTGAGCCAAAGGCACTTGCTGAACCAACTGAGCCACCCAGGAGCCCTACAAATAACTATTTTATTTTTATTTTTATTTTTATTTTTTTTTATTAGTTATATATATAGAGAGAGAGCACAGGCAGACAGAGAGGCAGGCAGAGGCAGAGGGAGGAGCAGGCTCCCTGCTGAGCAAGGAGCCCGATGTGGGACTCGATCCCAGGACGCTGGGATCATGACCTGAGCCGAAGGCAGCTGCTTAACCAACTGAGCCACCCAGGCATCCCTACAAATAACTATTTTAAACCAATTATATGTAAGTATAAAGAACTTCTGTGAAAAGAAACTATTTTTCCATAACAAAAAATTTTAGTGAAAAGAATGGCTTTGTTTTACATTTTTGAAAATCTCTTCAATGTCTGGCTTAATAGAAAACAGCTTGATTCTCATATCTGCTTCTGCATTCTGTGGCAATTTATTGTTTTAGTGGAAGTATATGAAGAAAATTCAGTGTCACAAAGATAAGCAGTTAGAAAAGGGAGGAGTATTTTATTTTTTAAGAGATTTTTAAAAATTTATTTGACGGAGAGAGAGAAAGCACAAGCAGGGGATGTGGGAGAGGGAGAAACAGGCTTCCCGCTGAGCAGGAACCACCACCTACGGCTGGGACCCAGGGCCTCTGAATGAGCTGAAGACAGATCCTTAAAGGACTGAGCCCCCCAGGCGCCTCATGGGAGAGGTATTTTAGTAGCCTTTTGTGGGTATTAATCTTTTATAGCACATCAAAATTCAACAAGTGGCAGTTTCTTAAAGGATAGTTGCAATGTAGAATTTGAAACCATAGCACTGGCATTTTCATACTGTTACATTAAAATCTATTCTTCTTTTCTTTTCTTTTTTTTTGTTTTAAAGATTTATTTATTTGACAGAGAGCAAGAGCACAAGTAGACAGAGCAGCAGGCAGAGGGACAGGGAGAAGAAGGCTCTCGCAGAGCAGGGAGCCCAATGTGGGGCTCAATTCCAGGACCCTGGGATCATGATCCAAGGTGAAGTCATGCTTAACCAACTGAGCCATCCAGGTGCCCTAAAATCTATTATTCCATCTTGCACTATGAAAAAATCTTCTATGAATGCGTGATTTTTAAAAAAGATTTATTTTTTTAGGAGAGTGCCCATGAGTGGAGGGAGGGGGGAGAGGGCAGAGGGAGAGGAAGAGTGAATCCCCAGGCAGACTCCCTGCTGAACATGGAGTCCAATACAGGGCTCCATCCCACAACTCATGAGATCAGGGCCTGAGACAAAACCAAAAGTCAGATGCTCAAGCAACTGAGCCACCCAAGAGAACCTACCTATGCATGATTTTGTGACAAACACTCATTTGATGTTTGGAAAACATTGATTGAGATATGCAGATCTTCCAAATTTTAACACATTGCATGATACAATAGTGAAAAATCACATTTGTTACTACCACTACTAATCTCCTCAGAAAAGTTTTTAAGGGGGTGCCTGGGTGTCTCAGTTGGTGGGCATCTAACTTCCACTAAGGTCGTGATCCTGGTGTCCCAGGATCAAGCCCCGAACCAGGCTCCCTGTTTAGTAGAGAGTCTGCTTCTCCCTCTGTTCGTGCTCTCTCTCTCTCTCTCTTTCTCGGTCTCTCTCAAATAAATCAATAAAAAATCTTTAAAAAAAGAAAAAAGGTCTTTAGGTACTAGTAAAAGAAAAAAAACACAGTAGTTTCTTCTCTACTCGCAACACTTCTGACCCCTAAATGTGTGGGGGTTTTCCCGTATCACATATTTCTGTGGACGTTAACTGGGTGTCTTATGGTTCAATTCTGGCACTAGCTACCTGCAGTTAGAGCAGACCCCGCAGTTAAGGGTTCAGTCCCATTTCAGATCCCAGCCACAAGTCTCGGCTGTCACCTGTGCTTCTAACCAATCAGCTGTAAATCTGGGGTTCCACTACTGCCCTTCCAGTTTTGATAATTTGCTATAATGGTTCACAAAACTCAGGAAAATGTTTACTTACATTTACTGGTTTATTAAAAAGAATGAAATAAAGGATACAGATGAATAGCCAGGTAAAGAAGTACACAGGGCAGGGCACCTGGGTGGTTCCGTGGGTTAAAGCCTCTGCCTTGGGTTCAGGCCATGATTCCAGGGTCTGGGATCGAGCCCCGCATCAGGCTCTCTGCTCAGCGGGGAGCCTGCTTCCCCACCCCCACCCCCACCCCCCGCCTCTCTGCCTACTTGTGATCTCGGTGTGTCAAATAAATAAATCTTGAAAAAAAAAAAAGGAAGTACACAGGGCAAGATCTAGAACGGCCCTCTGGGCGGGAGCTTCTGTCCCCGTGGAGTTGGGGGTATGTCACCTCCCAGCTCATGGATATTTTCACCGACGCAGAAGCTTTCTGAACTCCTTTGGTTAGAGTTTTTATGAAGGCTTCATTATGTAGGTATAATTGATTGAGTCATTGGCCATTGATGATTAAGTCAATCTCCAGCTCCACTCTCTTCCCTGAAGTAAGGGGATGGTACCAAAAGTTCCAGTCCTCTAATCACATGCTGATTCTTCATGCAACCAGCCCCCCTGCTGAAGAGTCACCTCATTAGCATAAACTCAGGTACCATTGAAAGAGGCTTATTATTAATAGCAAAAGACCCTCCACTCAACCGGTCTTTTGAGAATTTCCAAGGGTTTTAGGAGCTCTGTGCCCAGAATAGAGAGTTAAAGACCAAACACACAGTGCTTATTATATTATAATATCATAGCTAGAAAGCTGTCAAGCTCACAGTGGTTGACACAAATTTTCCAAAACTATAAATTCTGCTTGGAAGCTCAAATTTTATCACAAGCAACAAATACTGTTAGTTGTTTCTTGTTCAATGAGAGCCTCACTTCACATAATTTTTGAGAAAATGTCTGCCAATTATCAGAGTCTGAATCTCCATTGTTTGTCAGTCTTTCATGTAAAAGATGGTATTCCATGAAAAACACTAGTTTGGTAGCAACGCAGAGAATCGCACAAGTGCTTTTTCTTAAGACAACAAACATCCTTTGGTAAGCAGCAGAAGTATTTATATATACTTTCCCCTTTTTTGTACAGGATCTCAAAAAGACAAAGATGGTGCACAACTCACAGATTGAGATTTAGTAAAATTAATGTATTTTACTGCTTCATCATGGATATTCACAGATGAACTCTTTGTAATTGCAAATACACGGCAATGAAGTTCTATAATGATTACAAGTACAATTTGATATGTTGGGAAGAAAACAATTTTTCTGCACCCTCTTTTTAAAAAATTTTTCTTAAAAATTAAAAAAAAATTTTTTTGAGATAGAGAAAGCAAGTGTGTGCGTGCATGTGTACAAGACAGAGAGAGAGCATGAGGAGTGGGGAGGGGCAGAGGGAGAGGGAGAAGCAGACTCCCCACTGAGTGGGGAGCCCAATGTGGAACTTGATCCCAGGACACCATATCGTGACCTGAGCCAAAGGCAGATGCTTAACCGACTGAGCCACCCAGGCACCCCTTCCTCTATCCTCTTAAATTTAGAGTCTGGGGGCCTGTGAATTAAACCAACAAGACAGATTAGCAGAAGGGCATGGAATTTTCATTAATATTTACATGCATGAGAGTTCACAGCAAAGGGAACTCAAAAGAAGTGGTTGGATGTGAGGGCTTATATTCCTGGAGTGGAATGTTGGAATACAAAGGAAGGAGGTGTGGTCCAAGGGACTGTGGGAAGTGGCTAGGACTTACTCGAGTGAATTAATGAAAGAGAAGGCTTATCTCAGGAAGGTCTGTCCCTACAGACTCATCTTGGTGTCCGTGCTCTGTCTCCAGGGCTGAAGGTGGCTCTTCCCTTTCTGGTGTGGGGGAAAACACGTCCATAAAGAAAAACTTGACGCCCTGCCTTAGTCATACAAAGGGAGGACAAGGGATTGATCTTTCCTGCATCTGCTGATTCTCTCTTGCCTTCAGGTCTAAGTAATCCTTATGCTGAAATGGCCTATTTGGGGGTGGGATATGCTGCTCCCTTTAGGTGCCCCTGCCTTAATTCAGTGTTCAGTTTTACCCACCATTCCTTTTTTTTTTTAAGATTTATTTATTTCTCTTGTTGGGGGTGGGCCAGAGGGGGAGGGAGAGAGAGAAGCAGATTCCATGCTGAGCCTGGAGCCTGATGCAGGGCTCGATATCACATCCCTGAGATCATGACCTGAGCGGAAACCAAGCTGGGCACCCAACGGATTCCACCACCCAGGTGCTCCTACACACCATTCTTTTGAGCAATTAATCAAATGATAACTTAGTGAAAGGGGCAAATAATATCTTAGTATCTTAGTAATCTTGACCTTGTGCATTTCTCCTGAAAGGACCTTTAAAGACCTCCAGGGCCGGCCCATGGACCGCACTTGGAGAGGGCTGTCCTCTGTACTGCACTCTTTATTTGTTTACCTTTACTGACAAATAAATTGTCAAGTACCCCTTGGTCGATCTGACGGCCAAGGGTAAGTTACAATGCTTTGGCATAAGATCCAAAGCCAGCGCGAGTGGCCTTGCCTGGCAGCCTCCGTGGGACCCTCACCCAGTATTGGGACAGCAGCCACACTAAGGGAGGGACTCAGAATTCTCAGAATGTATCAGCAGGTGCTGCTTTCCTCCAGGCTGGCTCCTTTTTCTCTCAAGCATTCTTTGAGCCCCAGTCCCACAGTCATCTCCCTTGACTGTCTCAAGAAAAGACTAAGGCCACCGTGCTCGGTGAATGGCTGGGGATGCCCAGGGGAGTTAGGATACAACGCAAATAGCCAAGCAGCTACCTGGGGCTTAGGCTGACATAAGATCTCCGGGGTGAGATCTGAAAATCTAGGCAGGGCAGTAAGGGCAGGTGCTGGGGAGAGGGAGATCTGCCAGGAACTCAGGAGGGGACCCTGGAGGAAAGCCACTCCTTTCTGTCACCAGGGTCCTGGCTCTCTTCATGCTTTAGGGATTGGATATTGGGGGATGGTCCTCCCACGTGGCTGTTTGGGGCCCTAGTGGGACAGGCCTAGGGCTGCCAGATTAATAATATACATGGCCCAGTTAAAATTGAATTTTGGATAAACAATACAATTTTTTTAGTATAAGGATATCCCAAATATTGCATGGGACATACTTACACTAAAAAAAGTAGTCAGTGTTTATCTATAATTCAGATTTCACTGGGAGTCCTGTGTGTTTATTTGCTGAAGCTGGCAACCCTAGACCAGACCATTATGAGTCGTTGCCCCAAGCAAAGTGAGCCCCTTTTCACACACCATGTTACCTTGGTCTTTCCTGAACCTAGTCCTTGCTGCCCCAATGGGAAGCTTGTACACCTTACTGAAATGAACCTTTTCAGTCCCAAAGCTGCCCGGAACCAGGGGAGAGCAGAGGCAAACTGAGGGCTTGGATGGATATGAGGTATAAGGCCATGGCATTGGATTACTCTCTGTTCCTGCATGAGAGAGCTCTCCCCTACAGCTTGAACCTTCTTGGGGGTGGGTACCTATGGGGACACAACCTCCTTCCTTACCCCATTTCTTCTCCCAACTCTCCCCACCTGCCCCTGGTTGTCTTGCTAACTGTCCAGGCCTGGTGTCTCTGCAAACTCCCCTCCCCCACCCCGAGGGACTGGCCACCACTTCCCACAGAGCACTGAAACCCGGTTCTGGCCTCTCCAAGGAACCCCTGGCTGTCTGGGATTTCCCCAGTGGGGTCGGCTCTGGGAAAAGGTTGGGGATGGTGATGAGTCCTCCCTCCCAGCTAGTCGCTCTCCACCAGCAACAGCTGCCTCTGGTTTCCTCCTTTTAAGGACCTGAGGGCAAACTCTCCTCCCTGCTGGGAGGATTTCTTCCTTCCAAAGATCCCAGAGTGGGAGTGTACCCCCCCAGCTTGCTTGAGGCCCTGATTTTCCTCTGATTAAGATGACCTTGGCCCTCTTCTCCATGGACAGAACAGCCCCCCGCTGTATTAAGCCGAAGGTGCCTTCTCTCCTTCCAGGCCAGCTCAGTGTCCCCACAGAAGCTGGAACTGCCTCCTCCCAGCCTCTGACGCTCCTCCAGCCCTGGGTTCCCTCTGAGAATAGGCCACAGCGGGAGATGTGTGGGAGGGGCCACCGCAGTCCCTAGGAGACCCTACTCAGCTGCTCCAGGCTTTGACATCCAGAGTAGGGACCATCTCCCACTGTGAGCACTGACTGGGGGAATCAGTGCAGGTTTGCCCTCCCGGAGGCGGAGGTGGGGGTCCTCTGGAAGGGGTAATGTGTTCTCCTAGGGAAGGTCACAGCAACACTAAGGCTTTTGTGAGGTCTTGCGGGCCCTGTGACTGGGAGTGGAGTGGTGGGCGGAGGTTTGAGGGCCCGCCTTCCAGCCCTGCCCTCACGGATGACAGCTGAAGAGTGAGAAAAGAGGCGAGTGGCCCAAGATGGCACTGTGACTGAGTCAGGTCTAGCACCCAGGGCTCTGGGCCCTCTCTCAGGAGAGGAGGCTGCATGGCCACGTGGCAGATTCTCCCACTCCTGGAAGGGAAAGGATGGGGCTTCCTGGCTAATGCAAACCTTCCTCCCCTCCGAGGCCTCAGACCTAGCTGTTGCTCTTGGATGGATACACGAGGTCGGTCCTCAGAGATGGGCACTGGGGTCCCGGCTGGATGCCTTCTGGCTCAAGCGGAACAGTGTCACACAGGTGTAGGTGTCTAGATCAGAGGGGACTGGCTGCCACCAGACAGCCACCGCCCTTACACTTTGCAGGCCTGGGGCAAGAGTCCACACAGAGTTCCTACCCATGGCTGGCTCCTTTTCTCTTCTGTGGCACGTTGTGTAGCCAAAGGTGGTGGCCACTGTGTATCCCAGCCGTCAGACTCTCCTCCCGATGTACTTGGACACTTAGTGCATTGAGCAGCAGCTTCTGTACACCCTCCCCTCTCTTGCTTGGACAGCACAACCGATGTTATGTGACTTCTGCAACGGGGTCCCAAAGGACGATTCAGCTTCTGCCTGATTCTTTTTGAGACTCTTTCTTTTGGACCCACAGCTGCCATGCTGTGAGAAAGCCCAGGCCTCGCCAGTGGAGGTGGAGGTCTCTGACCACAGCTGGCATCTGAGCGGGCAGCTTTTGGGTTGACTGTCACCCCAGCCACAATCTCCCTGCTACCACATGAGACCCCAAAATGTCTGTCCAAGTCCTCTGCCCATTTGTAAATCAGGCTGTTGGATTTTTTGGTATTACATTGTGTTTGTTCTTGATATGTTTGAGTATTAACTCCTTACTGCATGTATGACTTGCAAATATTGTCTCCCATTCAGTGGGCTGCGTTTTCACTCCATCAGTGGTTTCCTTCCCTGTGCAAAAGCTTTTTAGTTAGATATAATCCCATTTGCTTATTTTAGCTTCTGTTGCCCTTGCCTGAGGAGACTGGTCCCAAAAATATTGTAAAAATTGATGTCAGAGGGGCACCTGGATGGCTTAGTCAGTTGGGTGTCTGCCTTCGGCTCAGGTCATGATGCTGGGGTCCTGGGATCAAGTCCCACGTCGGGCTCCCTGCTCAGCCAGGAGCCTGCTTTTCCCTCTGCCTCTGCATCTTTGCCTGCTCATGTTCTCTCTCTCATCCTCAAATAAATAAAATATTTAAAAACAAAACAAAATGATTTCAGAGAGCTGACCGGCTCTGTTTTTTTCTAGGAGTGTTATGGTTTCCAATCTTTCATTCAGGTCTTTCATCTGAGTTTCTTTTTGTGTCTGGTATAAGAGAGTGGTCCCATTTCATTCCTCCCCAAGTGCTGTCCAGTTTTCCCAGCACTATTTGTTGAAGAGCCTGTCTTTTCCCCATGGTGTATTCTTGCCTTCTCTATCATGGATCAATTGAGTACGCATGGGCTTACTGCTGGGTTTTCTAGTCTATCACATTACTATGTGCCTGTTTTCCTGCAGTACTATACTGTTTTGATTTCTATAACTTTGTAATGTAGTTTGAAATCAGAAAGTGATACATCAAACTTTGTTCTTCTTTCTCAAGATCACATTGGCTATTTGAGGTCTTTAATGGTTCCATACAAATTTTAGGATTCTTTGCTGTAGTTCTGTGAAATTAGTGTGTTGATAGAGATTGCATTGAATCTGTAGGTTGCTTTGGGTAGTGTGGACATTTTAACATTGTTAATTCTTCCAATTCATGAGCATGGTGTATCTTTCCATTAGTTTGTGTTGTCATTAATTTCTTTCATCAACATCTTACAGTTTTCACAATACACTTTTCCAACAAAGACATCCGGGTGACCAAAAAGCACACAAAAAGATGCTCCACATCACTTGTTATCAAATAAATGCAAAGCAAAACCACAATGAGATACCCCTTCACACCCTCCAGAATGGTTAGAATCACAAAGATAAAAAATAACAAGTGCAAAGGTGTGGAGAAGAGGGAACCCTCGGGCACTATTGCTGGGAATGCAACTGGTGCAGCCATTGTGGAAAACATTATAGAGGTTCCTCAAAAAATTATAAGTAGTGGGACGCCTGGGTGGCTCAGTTGGTTAAGCAGCATGATCCCAGCGTCCTGGGATTGAGTCCCACATCGGGCTCCTTGCTCGGCAGGGAGCCTGCTTCTCCCTCTGCCTCTACCTGCCTCTCTGTCTGCCTGTGCTCGCTCTCTCTCTAACTAATAAATTAAAAAAAAAATTATAAGTAGAACTACCATAAGATCCAGCAGCTCAGCTCCTGGATTTTCTTTTCCTGAAGAAAAGAGATACATGCCCGCTATGTTCACCGCAGCATCATTCACTGTAGCCAAGATATGGAAGCAATCTAAGTAACCACTGATAGATAAATGAACAAAAAAGATGCGATAGACGTAAATATTACTTACAGCCTTGTAAGTAAGTAAGTGGGCTCCCCAGAGCTCCTGTCCATACTCTCCCCATGTCCTCCTTATAAACAACCACAGTTGGGCAAACCTCGGGCCTAGATATGCTGGTCTTTCTGCCTTTGGGAAGACAAGCTAGGGCTGAGGCCAGCTCAGGTCTGAGAGGTGGGCTTGAGCAGGGGACCCAGAGTGTAGTCAAGAAGGGAGGTGTGGGCTCCAATGGGGTTCTATGCTTGGTCCCAGCAGGGTGGGGAGCAGACAGGGAAGGACCAGAATGAGGTCCTCTGAATCACAGGGCCCAAGCAGAGGCCCGCTGCCAGGTTAGGGCAGTACTGACCAAGTATTTCATCTGCATCATCTCTCTCTCTCTCTTTTTTCTTTTTTTTAAAGATTTTGTTTATCTATTTGAGAGACAGAGAACAAGCCAGGTGAGGGGCAGAGGGGGAAGGAGACTCCTCGCTAAGCGGGGAGCCAGGAACAGGGCTTGATCCCGGGACCCCGAGATCAGGACCTGAGCTGAAGGCAGCTGCTTAACCAACTGAGCCACCCAGGCAACCCTGCATCATCTCTCCATCTTCCCCCAGCCCTGCCCTTCTGGGTTCATTGTTTTCACCCTGCGCTGAGAACACAGAGGCCGAGAGTAAGGCTCACGGCAAGGGCATGTCAGCGCCAGCCAAGGCCAGACCCTTGGCGTTACACCACAGGGCTTCCAAGGCCCTCCCTGCTCCAAATCACTTGACTGAGCCCTTCTTAGAGTCTACTTATCTTTGCTTTAAAACAAAACAAGACTGTAACAGCTTTAGACTGAAAGGGGAGGTCCAGGGAGCCTGAAATAGGAGGACCCAGCCTTGACCATGGAGGAGGATTCCAGAACTGAGGGGCGGTAGTCTTGGAGGTCATCAAACAAGCAGGCAGAGTCTCATTTATCTCTTTAGCTTCCCACCAAGGGATCTCTTTATCGCCTGCCCAGCCTTTAAACCCAATGTCCACCCCCAAAGAGAGTCTTTTAAAACCGTTTGGCCTTGAGAGAGGCAGTCTGCTCTTTATCTCTGTTTTGTTCTGTGTTGGCTTCCTGGAGGGTTATCAGGGGAGGCTCAGGTTTCTCGGTCTCCTGTTATCTCCCTGCTGCATTTCAAAGCTGCCCTGGCAGCCGCTTGCCCCAGCTCCGGGTCTGAGCTGGAGCCTTACCCCACAGAGGCCAGTGTGCCTCCTGAGTGCAGGGTCCCAGCTTCAGGGACCTGCCTGTCCCTTGCCTGCCTGGGCTCTCATCAAGGCTGGCCAGGTGTCATTTGTGGCCTCTCCAGGGAACTTTATGATACCAGCCAGAGCTTTGATTTGCAGCGTTCACAGACCACCCACTATTTTTTTAAAATTAGGAAAACCAACATAGGCTTCTCACTTCACTTTTGTATGTGTGTTTATCTATTTGCCAAATACGTTACAAAAAGTAGCTTTTTAAATTTCTTTTTTTTTTTTTTTAAGATTTTGTTTATTTATTTGACAGAGAGTGACATAGAGAGAGAGGGAACATGAGCAGGAGGAGTGAGAGGGAGAAGCAGGCTTCCCGCTGAGCAGGGAGCCCAAAATGGAGCTTGATCCCAGGACCTTGGGATCATGACCTGAACCAAAGGCAGATGCTTAACAACTGAGCCACCCAGGCACCCCAACTTTTTTTATTGCTTAAGAAAAAAGGGACATTTTAATTCCCATTGAGTGGGAAGGCTATTATGTCAGATTAAAATGATTCTATCCCCCCATTTCCAGCCCCACCCCCTGCAAGAAAGGACAGCTGGCATCCTCACATGACCCCTGAAGCCTGGGAAAACCTTGTCCAGCTGCATGGGCCCCTGCGCGGGTGTTAGGCCCAGCTCTGAGAATACAAGGCTCTGGGAATTACACGGAGTTGCCAGGTCCTCGCACGCATTGTGCTCTTTCATGGCCCTCACTACTGCTCACGATGCTTCCCCTTGCATGCTCACACTCATCCTTCAGACTCAGGCACGTCCTCCTTTAGGCAAAGCCAGATGCAGGGGGGTGACCTCTGGGCAGTCCACCCAGGGCCCCGTCCTACCTGTGTCGGGTCGAGGGGTCTGCTATTTGCCATCTTGAAATCCGAAGAAGGGGCCATGAATTTTCATTGTGCCCTGGACCATACGGATTATGTAGTGGTCCTGCATCCAATGACATCATTCTGATTATCACCTCTCACCCTCCTGAGTTGAGTCCAGTGCTTCCACTGGGCTGGCACAACCCCTCTGCTCCCTCCCTCCCTCACACCCCAATCAGCCCTGACTCACTTATTTGTCTCCTCACTAGACTCTGAATCTCTGGAGGGCGGGGCAGAGCTTACATGGACCCCACACTGTATGTATTTAGCACAGAGCAGGTGCTCAGTAAATGCATGTTGAAGTGAACAGTCCAGATGGTTGAAGGCCTGGCCCACTTCCCTCTATGATTCTGGCCAGAGCTGGGCTTCAACCCATTTCTCTTGCTTTGGGGCCAAGACAATCCTCTCTGCCCTCTTGCTCTCCTGACCAGTGGCTGAAGGCCAAAACCAACCCAGACCAAAGCCAAATATAAATTTGTTTTTCTGACCTAGGACCCAAATTAATGTATTTTGTTTTTCCCAAAGGTACTCTACCCTTCTCTAAAGCAGTTAAAGTC
Source organism: Taxidea taxus jeffersonii (assembly GCA_003697995.1). NCBI lineage: Eukaryota > Metazoa > Chordata > Mammalia > Carnivora > Mustelidae > Taxidea > Taxidea taxus. The sequence goes on along the minus strand of ML104956.1, from coordinate 235,300 downwards.
AACTAATCCAGAACATCAGAACATCCTCCACTACCCAGGGCTCGGTGAGGTGGAGTTGGGGTGAGGACCAAAAGACCACCCAAGGAGGACTGGGAGCCCTGCTGGGTCATGTGAGACTCACACTGGGCCCCAGACATGAGGAACTAGTGAGGTCCAGGCCGTCTGCACTCTTGAATGTGTGAGGCAGGGGGAGTAGCCAGCGGTGAGACTGACTTTCCCAGCAGGAGGAAAGGAAGGGTATGGCTTATAACAGGCCTGCCAAATTCACCGCACAATCCCCTTATAGTCTTTCATCCAGCTACCCAACCCCGTCGGGCTCTTGTTGACTTTAATAGCAGCCCTCTCCCGGCTCTGGACGCAGGTCCAAGTCCAGAAGCGAAGTCAGGGCCAGTGGTTATCTAAGTGTGCAAGGGGCAACACTGGGCTGTGCTCTGAACTTCCCCCATTGGACCCCAGGGTCCTTCCTCCTCTCTCTTCTGTGTTCTCACCCAGCAGGGTCTGGGCCCCATCTGACCAGTTCAAGGACAAATACTTGAACATCATCTGGATGCCCAGTTCTGGGCTCAGTTACCCTGAGGAGGGTATATCCAGCTCCAGAAGCTAAGGGCTCTGGTCTGCCTTCTAGACTTCTGGTCCCCCAGTATCTCAGAGCACCTGATTAGGAGTTACTGGAGAAACAAATGACCAGGCTGGGCAGACTCAAACTTCTGGATAGTTTGTTTGTTTTTTAGATTTTATTTATTTGGGGAGCCTGGGTGGCTCAGTGGATTGGAGCCTCTGCCTTCAGCTCAGGTCATGATCTCAAGCTCGTGGGATCGAGCCCTACATCAGACTCTCTGCTCAGCGGGGAGCCTGCTTCCTCCTCTCTCTCTGCCTGCCTCTCTGCCTACTTGTGATATCTGTCAAAAAAAAAAAAAAAAAAAAAAGATTTTATTTATTTACCTGACAGAGATCACAGGTAGGTAGGAAGGCAGGCAGAGAGAGAGGAGGAAGCAGGCTCCCCGCTGAGAGCCCGATGTGGGGCTCCATCCGACCACCCTGAGATCATGACTTGAGCCGAAGGCAGAGGCTTAACCCACTGAGCCACCCAGGCGCCCTACTTCTGGATAATTTGAGCACAGATGATCCCTGCATGGCTGGTCAGCAGGAAGAAGGGTTGGGGAGTTGGGTGTGGAGGTCAAAATAAAAGGCTTCTATTTTCTAAATTCAAAAAAAGAAAAGACTTCTGCACCCGAGTCCCAAAATGTGGACAAAGCACTACAGACCCATTTAAAACCTGGCCCAAAGAATCACAGAGCTCTTCACTAGCGCACCCTGAGAGCCAGCCAACCAGTGGCAGCCTCACTCCAGAGTCTACCCGTCTGAGAGCCAGCCAATGAGCAAGAGCCTTACTCCCCAGCAGCGCCCCTTCTGAAAGTCAGCCAATCCCTAAGCTCCAAGGCTTAAAGTTAGCCAATCTGCAAACAGACCAGATTCTGAAAGTCGGCCAATTGCTGACCAGCCTGCTCTCCCTATATAAGATCAGCTCTTGGCTTGCGGTGAGTCTGTGCTTTATTTTGAGTAGGGCATGTCTCTGGTTTTGCAAGTTAGGAATTCCGCTTCAGTGTTTCAGATACACATCCCCAGTGAGGAGGGCTAGCACTCAGCATATGTCCCAGTGGCTCCTGGGGCATCCGTGGTATCGTCCCCTCACCGCCACTGCACACACACCAAGGCTAGGGCAGACTCCCTGGGCCCCTGGCCATAGGGGCCTGACTGGTGGTTTGAGGACCTTCTGGTCACTTCTCTAAAATCCTGTCCCCTTCTTTCCCGAGCTGTGTCCCGAGAGGGTGGGGGAGGGAGGCTGTGGCTGAGGAGTATGTGTGTGGGGGAGGTATCTCCATAAGGTCTTTTATGGGTGTCCACAGGCCGGAGGAGAGGTTCAGCCTAACGGGGGTCCACTGACAGGAGACAAAGCTTGCTCTCCCAGGGCCAGTCTGAGAGGGACGGTGATGGATGGGAGGACACCCATGATATCACATCTGATCGGTGTGACATGGTCTGATAGGGGAGGCAGGATATCTTAAGAGCACTCAACAAAACTCTAGAGCCCCCAGGCCACATCCAGTTAGATCCCTCTTCCCTGGACCTGCACTGAGTGTTGAGAGAAATCAAGAAGTGAGGGTAAGTCAAGAAAGGCTTCCCAAGGGAAGTGAGGCTGAGGAGGATGTGGGACTGACCCTAGCTGGTACTTGAGGTCAAGGGAAAGAAAAGGACAACCCAGCTCACCCCTTTCTGTCTTCTCCCATTCCTGATTCCTGTCCCTCAGTATCCTCCAGGCTAAGTCTTTGGTGGGGTGAGCCCAGAGCAGGAGATCCTTGCAGAAGAGAGCTTTTGTGGGCTACAGGATAGAGGAGGGAGGAGGGCAGGATGGGACATTTAGAGTGGCCATAAGCAGAATCAGCCCGCTGTGAAGTTTCTTGCCCTGTTTGCCCCTTTCTCCCCCTCCCCACAGACGCCTGTCTGTGCAGCTCCCCTTCACATCAGAGCCTCAGTCTTCCCTTTATGCAGTGGGCGCAGCACCTGCTCTGTCCCCTTCCTGCAGCCTGGCAGCCTGGTGCCTGGTGCCTTGTGACTTGGCCTCCCAACCCCCACCCCATGCAAACCTCCTAGAGGCTGATTTGCAGAGCACTTTGCCTCTGTTTGCCAGGAGGCTTCTTTTGGAGCCAGCCAGGCATTCCTAGGTTCTGGCTCCAACGAGCTCTACTCCATGCTTATCTGCCTCAGGAGGACAAGGTTCCTCAATCCTTCTCCCTGGAGTCCAGGCTGGGACCAGGGTAAGGCCAACAAGGTGCCTACAGTGGAAAACAAACAAACAAACAAACAAACAAACAAACCGTAAAGAGGCAGTCACTCTTTAGTGCCAAGCCTGCACTTGTGAGACTCTGAGGGTGAGTGCTTCCTGAAATCTCGCCCCTAGATTCCTCATCTGCCTCCCCGGAGCCCCTGCTGGGAGTGTTCTAGCCTCTGGGGTCTGAAATAAAATTTCATCAAATGTGCCCTAAAAGCTGTTGTCCAGAGTCTGTTCCTTGAGCTGGCCCCGGCATCCCCTTACTTGGCCCCAACCCTCTCTTGGAGGGGAAGCTGGAACAGGTAGGAAGAAGGTTTGAAGTAGGTAGAAGGCTCAAGGATGGGAGGTGAGCCCCCACCACACTCCAGAAACAGAAAACCATGTTGAAGGGCTCTCCTTGGTTCCTGCAGAAGGAACCAAGCTGGCCAGGCTGTGATTGGGACCAGTGCTGATGTGAAACCCAGAACTCTGAGTTGAACTTGGTCCCAGAGGGGTCTGAAGGGCTCTGGGAAAGTCCAGGCTGGCTGGGAAAGGCCAGGGTTTAAATCCCAGGTCTCTGACGGGACTTAACTGTGAAAAGGGGGGCTACTGTGAGACCAGGAGAGACAAGGCAGTAAAGGTCCCCAACCTACCGTGTGCGCCTGGTGAGGGGGTGTGTGTCCCCCAGGTGTATGCCTGGGCCTCGGGACCTGGCCAGGCACTGGGGCGACCTTGTTCCTCTCTTGGCCCTGCCTGTTCTTTGTTCTGCAGGTAGTTTTATCATTCCTGACTCCTTAGGTATCCCTCCTGCTTTCAAAGTGCATCCAGAGCCCGAAACCCTCTCTGTGCCTGGGTAGCTATTTGCAGTCTCAGAAAGTATCTTCTGGAGTCTAGTGGAAGGAGAGGCTGTCCCTGCTCCCTGGCCCTTCTGGCCATCAGATGGCAGGGGTCTATAAGGCAGTTGGAACCCTGCCCGTGTTGTAGGGTGAGTGTCCTTCTCTGGGGAGGTGCTGAGCCAGAGCTGGGCTGTGTGTGTGTGTGTGTGTGTGTGTGTGTGTGTGTGTGTAGGTAGGCACTCCTGGATTCTTCCAGGCTGGGCCTTCTGCATTCTCTGCATGGCTGGGAGGCCTGAGCTCACTAGACAAACAGCACCTTGGCAGCTGGCCTGCAGGGTATTGTTTCCAGGAGGTGCTTCCTCACTTGGTTTGAGAAAGGTGAAAAACAGACAACAAGGCTGAGGATTCTGAGCCTCCCTGACCAGAGTGCGCAGTGATCCCAAACTCTCTGCCTCCCCTATATTTCTCCTCCCAGCTCTCTTGGGGCTGAGGAACTCCCAGGATGATCTCGACCCAAGCGGCCCCTCTGACACTTAGGAGACCTCTGATTGGCAGGCTTGTGCTTCGCTTTGGCTTGCCTTCCTCCAGTGACAGGGAGCTCAGTGTGCTTCCAGAGAGTATGAGGGGTCAAAAAACAGAACAGACTTTGGAAATAGGCTGAGATGGCCATCTGGGGAGCCTGGAGGGACATGCGTATAAACCAGAACTGGTGAGGTAGACCCTACAACACAGGCCCAGCAGCTTTGACAGTAAAGGGGAACAACACCCCACCTTGGAATGTGCTTCAGTGTGAAGGGTATTTGAAGCTGGACATTTCGGGGTCAGCAGACTCGGGAAGGGCTTTTTATTTCCTCCTTAACTGCCTAAAACAGTTCAGAGGGGCATCTGGGTGGCTCAGTCCTTAAGCTTCCGTCTTCAGCTCAGGTCATGATCCCAGGGTCCTGGGATCGAGCCCCGCATTGGGCTCCTTGTTCAGCGGAGAGCCTGCATCTCCCTCTCCCACCCCCCCTGCTTGTGTTTCCTCTCTGTCAAATAAATAAATAAAATCTTTTAAAAAAAAATTTAGATAGGGGCTTGTACCAAGAAGAGGGCTCTTACCAGAGATAACTTCTTACATCAGAAAAAATTATCTGCAGGGCATGGCCAACGTCTGCTTACCAAACTTTTGCTCTTCCCATCTTCCTGTGAATTGTCTTCCTCCACTTTGAAGTCCCAGAACCCTACCCCCTTCTTAGCTCAGAATAGCATATAAGCCTTGATTATCTTACTGCCATTGAGAGTCTCCTATTTTTATGGGGTTCCTGTATATATGAAGTGTGTTTTTCTCGTGCTAATCTGTCTTATGTCAGTTTAATCATTAGACCAGCCAAAGAACCTGGAAGGGAAGAAGGAGAAAATTTTCTGACCCTACAACAGTGTCTGGGGCCCACTGGCCAATGAGATAGGTCCCAGGGAGAAGGGGTCCAGCTCAAAAAAAAGAAAAACTTTCTCTCAGCAGAACTGGAGGCCAGTGATCTGGGGCATTAATGAGCTTTCTGTCACTGGAGGAGTACAGGGAGAGAGTAGCCCACAGGCGGGGCTGTGAGGGCTTCCAGAAGGGCCCTTCCTGATGGGACCCGACTCTGCTGATAGAGACAGGCCTGGTCCAAGAACCCAAAGGGGATCCAGTAGAACTGGCCAAGAAGGTCTTTGGCTTCATGCAGGAGAGAAGTCAAACATGACCCCAGAGGAAGTGAGAGCAGAGTTTATAGTGAGTAGTAAGCGATAGTGTACAGCAGATGGAGGTTCTGGGAGACTCAGAAAAGGAGAAGTGAGGCTCCCCGCTGCTTGGGGTTAGGAGTTTGTATTGGAAAGGGGTCCCAGGTGTGTATTCCTTCAGGAACCCAGGGTAGGGTCTGATCAAAGGTGAGTGTCAGGTGAACAGTAGGTGTTTTTCCATAAATCACCGAAGGTAAGGGGGTATTGGTGCCAGTGTTGACTGAGGTTTGTTCAAAGCTACTGTCCTGGAACGTGTTTGGGATCCAGTTCCTCTTAGATGTTATCAGGTGTTTGGGGGCCTAGGGTGAACCTTAGAGAATGGTTAACTTTCTTGTCTCCCCTTGGAGTGGGATCCTAGCTGCTTTGCTTTACTCAGATACAAAATCTAGAGCATGAGTAAATGGGACTTAGGAGAGAAACAGCAGAAGGGAAGGCTTTCTTTCTTTCTTTTTTTTTTTTAATATTTTATTTATTTATTTGACAGACAGATCACAAGTAGGCAGAGAGGCAGGCAGAGAGAGAGGAAGGGAAGCAGGCTCCCCGCTGAGCAGAGAGCCCAATGTGGGGCTTGATCCAAGGACCCTGGGACCATGACCTGAGCCGAAGGCAGAGGCTTAACCCACTGAGCCACCCAAGCGCCCCTTTCTTTTCTTTTTTTAAAAAAGATTTTATTTATTTATTTGAGAGAGATCACAAGTAGACAGATAGGCAGAGACAGAGAGGGGGAAGTAGGCTCTCTGCTTGGCAGGCTCTCTTCAGGGCTCGATGCGGGGCTTGATGCAGGGCTCGATCCCAGGACCCTGGGATCATGACCCGAGCTGAAGGCAGAGGCTTTAACCCACTGAGCCACCTAGGTGTCCCAGAAGAGAAGGCTTTCTAAAACGGAAATCCTTTAGCTTCTCTATTTTACTCCTCTGGGAAGATGGCCTGGCGGATCCCAGCTGACCTGTCTGAGAGAGGGCTGGGGGCTGGAGGGATAGAGCGGGGAGCCTGGGCATTGCCCACATGGCCTGCTCTCAGGACAGGCCCCTCGCCCTGGGAATCAGTAGTTGGCCCTTGGCTTCCTCCCCAGGTCTGTTTCTGTCCCAGCTCCTGTCACAACTTCGCAAATTCTCACAGCCAGGTGAAGGCAGGATTGGGAAGGAAACCCATACTGCCCAGCAAGGAGCAGAGCGTGCAGTGCCCTCAAGACTCTTCAGGGCGGGGCCTCGCCTCCCTTCAGGACCTCTGGGACCCAGCTGGGTGAGGGGGCTCCCTTCTCAAGGCCCAGACCTGCTGCACCAGTGAAGCGTCTGGGGTCTGATCAACAGAACTTGCCCCTCCGTGCTGCTGGCCAGGCCTCTCCCAAGGAGAACACCATCAGAGCCAGGCTCTGGGAGGGCCTGGCTGCCTCACAGACAGGCGCTGACTGATAGGAAATGCACAGGGGAGGTTGTGGGGGCCAGAAGGGGTCCTCCTGAGTCCTTGGATCCTATAGGTGGGCCTGCTCTGGGTGTGAGGCAGCAGGGACCCATTCAGACAAGATGCACATCACCCCACAGTGCCCCAGCCAGTCTCAGAGCTACCCCTTCCTCTTCCTCCTGTTCCGGGAAGCCACACTGGGTCTGAGTGGCCACCAAGGAGGCTCAGAGTTGGGTCAGGCTCTTCCCCTCAGCCTCACCCTCAGGCGAGGTTCCTTTCCTTCCAAAGCCTCAGTTTCCCCACAGGGAGCTTGTCTCTGGTGACCGAGGCTTTCCAGTCAGGCCCCGGGATGAGGTGGCGTAGGGGTGGGGAGGTCTTGGAGGCCAGTGAAAGCCAGAAGCAGTCTGGATCTCCAGGGCCTGACATCCCAACAATGTGGCCCGTCAGCCTCCAGCTCAAAGGTGAAAGCCCATGGGCCTGGGAGAGGGCACAGTTTGTGCTAGTGGTATACAAAAATCAGGATGGTGGGAGCTGTACACCCCAAGCACGGGCAGTAAGGTGGGGGCACCATATGCAGAGAATTTAAAACAATAATAAAGTCCATCTGCCTTTTATTCTCACCCTGTGCTAGCAGTTTTAAACCATGTCAGTGATAAAAGAAACACTCCTCTCTGGAAGGCCTTTATTGATCAAAGTTCTAAACAATTGCTACAATTACTACTGAATTTTTTTTTAAGATTTTATTTATTTATTTGTCAGAGAGAGAGAGAGAGAGAGAGAGAGCAAACGAGCATAGGCAGACAGAGAGGCAGGCAGAGGCAGAGGGAGAAGCAGACTCCCTGCCGAGCAAGGAGCCTGATGTGGGACTCAATCCCAAGACGCTAGGATCATGACCTGAGCCGAAGGCAGATGCTTAACCAACTGAGCCACCCAGGCGTCCCCTGAATTTTTATAATAAATCAAATAAGTTCAAATTAGCACCTTTGCTGCTTATTCATGAATATTGTGTCGCACATCAAAGTTCACTCAGAGAATTCCCTGTTACACACGTGCAGACCAAGCTGTTTGCAGCTCCTGGAGATCCCCACTGCCCTTTCCAGGCCATTCCTGCCTCTGCCCCGCCGAGATAGAGTGCTGGGTGTAAAACTGTGAATTCCACATAAGCAAGGGTAGCCTGGTGATTGCAAAGACAAAGGAACAGACCTCGAGTGCCTTCGGTTCTGTCACTCTGGGACAGCTTAGAGGTCTTATTTCTGTTTAAAATTTAAACTAGTTAAATTGTGCAAAGAGGTGTAATAATTTTTTTAAAAGATTTTATTTATTTTGAGAGAGAGCGAGTTTATGAGCACAATAGAGGGGCAGAACAAGAGGGAGATGCAGGCTCCCCACTGAGCAGGGAGTCTGATGCGGGGCTTGATCCCAGGACCCTGGGATTGTGACCTGAGCCAAAAGCAAATGCTTAACCCACTGAACCACTCAAACATCCCATGATTTTTGTCTGATAAAATCAAAGTTTTGTTTATATGAAATATATTAGTTTCATTTCATCATCTTTATGGTACTGTTACATCAAGGAGGAAAGTATTAAAGAATGGCCCACTATGAGAGTCAAATGTGCTTGAGATGCCATTGGCTTAATCAGGTCTGCAGAGGGGGACACGGCTGCTTCTCCACCTGGGAGACCCTGACCCCATGGGCAAGACAGGAAAAGTGGACAGCCTCCCCGGACAGAGAAATGGCCTCTGCTGCCCTTCCCAGCCCAGCAGTAGGTACCACCCCCACTTCCAGCTGTGGGTGAGGTTCCCCAGAGTAGCTGGAAGCCACCCCATTGCAACAGGTCAGAGGGGCAGGGAATGGAGTGACTCCAGCTTAGCCCTGAGCGAGCTCTGATAAGGGGCAGAGGCCCCAAGTGGCCCAACCTCAGCCAGGGAGGGCAGCCTGAAAGGCGTCTAGAAAACTGAAAGTTGCCCTCCCGCTTTGGCCTACATCTCCCACCCTACCTCACCTTCTCCTGTGTCTGATTGGAGGGTTATAACATATGCCACTGTGTCATAAGGATTATTCTGAGCTGAAGATATCTGAAAATCAACACATACAGGAAGAGGCTTTTTTTTCCCCCTGAACTTCCCTTATCTGCCTAAAATCAGAGCCTCCCAAAAGAATTCAAGGGTCATAAATCCCCTCCCCAGAAGTTTCACAACCACAGAAGATTGACTCCTGTCACCTGAGACCAGGATAAGAAGTCACCTAGACCGACAGTAGCACAAAACGACCCTATCTCCCATCTATTCTAGAGGCCCATTTATCTTCCCTGAAAGTCATTTGTTTTTCCCTAAGTGTTGTGACTCCCTTCCCCCTTCCTCTATCGAGATGTTATCTAATATCTGACAAGGGGCAAGTATCTGAAATACATAAAGAACTCAAGAAACTCAACAGCAAAAAACCGCAAACAATCTGACTAAAAATGGGCAAAAGACCTGAGTAGAGATTTTTTCCAAAGAAGACATCCAAATGGCCAACAGACACATGAAAAGACACTCCATATCACTCATCATCAGGGAAATGCAAACCACAATGAGATGTCACCTCACACCTGTCAAAATGGCTATCATCAAAAATACAAATAACGATGATTGTGGGTGAGGATGTGGAGAAAAGGGAACCCTCTGCACTGTTGGTGGGAATGTAAATGGGTGCAGCCACTTTGAGAAACAGTATGGAGGGTCCTCAAGAAATTAAAAATGGAACTGCCAGGGTGGCTCAGTCGGTTAAGCATTCAACTCTTGGATCTCAGCTCAGGTCTTGATCTCAGGTTTTTGAGTTCAAGCCCCACACTGGGCTCCATGTTGGGCATGGAGCCTACTTAAAAAAAAAATAGAATTACCATATGATCCAGCAACCCCACTCCTAGGCATAGATACAAAGGGAACAAAAACAGAATCCCCAGGAGAAGCCTGTGCACCCGTGTTCACTGCGGCATAATTCAGAATAGCCAAGACATGGAAACAACGTAAGTGTCCATCAATGGATGAAAAGATAAAGACGTGGTACATATGTACAACGGAATATTATTCAGCCATGACAACATGGGTGGATGATGAGGGCATTATGCTCAGGCAGTGAAGTGTCAAGCAGGGAAAGGCAGATACTGTGTGATATCACTTTATGGGGAATCTAAAAAGCAGAACTGATAGAAACAGAATGAGGTGGTGGTTGCCAAGGGCTAGGAGGATGGGGGAAATGGGTAGATGTTGGTGAAAGGGTAAAAATTTTGAGTTATAAGATGAATAAGTTCTGGGGATCTAATGTACAGTGTGGTAATTATAGTTAATAATACTCTATTATATACTTGAATATTTGCTAAGAAAGTAAATCTTAACTGTTATCACCACAAAAAAGAAATGGTAATTATATGGCGTGATTGGAGGTGTTAGCTAACCTATGGTGGTCATCATTTTGCAATACATAATTGTATTAAAATCAGCACATTGTACCACTTAAACTTACACAACGTTGTATGTCAATTATATCTCAATAAAGCTAGAAAACAAAATAAGGTGATATATGAGCCCCAAATTCTTTTTTTTTTTTTTAAGATTTTATTTATTTATTTGACAGAGCGAGAGAGCACAAGTAAGGGGAGCAGTAGAGGGAGAGGGAGAAGCAGGCTCCCAGCAGGGCAGGACCCTGCAATCATAACCAGAGCCAAAGGCAGATGCTTCACCATCTGAGCCACCCAGGTGCCCTATGAGCCTCAAATTCTAACTACTTCTTTGAGCCACATTCCCATGAGCTCCTGCCTTAGTATACAAATAAACTTTATCTTTTCTCCTGTTCATCTTGTAGCCTGTCAGTTTAATCCACAGGTCCTCAATTATTGAATCTAAGTAGGTAGAGGAAAACTTTGTCCTCCCCAACAGGATTATAATAAAAATAATACTAGATCATATTCGTTGATCATGCACTTTATACTAGGCCCTGTCCTAAACTTTTCTTGGTGTTATTTAATTTATTATTATTTTTTAATATTTTATTTATTTATTTCACAGACAGAGATCACAAGTCAGAGATCACAAGTAGGCAGAGAGGCAGGCAGAGAGAGAGAGAGGAGGAAGCAGGCTCCCTGCCAAGCAGAGAGCCCGATGCGGGGCTCGATCCCAGGACTCTCGGATCATGACCTGAGCTGAAGGCAGAGGCTTTAACCCACTGAGCCACCCAGGCGCCCCGGTGTTATCTAATTTAATCCCCTCAATATCCCTTTGAGGTGGATGCCACTGTAAGCCCCACTTAATAAAAAGAAAAATGGGGCGCCTGGATGGCTTAGTCGTTAAGTGTCTGCCTTCAGCTCAGGTCATGATTCCAAGGTCCTGGGATTGAGCCCTGCCTCGGGCTCCCTGCTCAGGGGGAAGCCTGCTTTGCCCTCTCCTGCTCCTCCTGCTTGTGTTCCCTCTTTTGCTGTGTCTCTCTCTGTCAAATAATAAATAAAAATAAAAACAAAAATTAAGACATAAAGAGGATTACTTGCTCAAGGCACAGAGCATAAGCAGTGGAGCTGGGATTTGAACTTAGTCATACCCAGAGGTCAAGGCTACGGAGCTGGGGCTGGGCCACACATGCTGGGAGTCCTGCTTCTGCTCTGCCGCCACTGGCTCTGTAACTTGGGTCCTCAGTTTCCTTGTCTTCACAGTGGGGTAGTCATTCCCTCCTAGCTCTGAGGGTCCTCAGTCCCGAGTCACTGGGGCTGACAAGGAAGACACCAGCTTGAGTGTGATCTGTCTACATGGAGGCAATGTCATACTACAGGAAGAAGCCAGTGGCTGCAGGGGGAGGGACTCTGGGCTGAAGCCCTAAGTCTTGGGTGTGCCACCCTTCTCTGCCCCTGCCTTGCTGTGGACCTCTGGACCAGTTGCTTGTCCTTTCTGATTCTCAGTGCCTTCATCTTTATCTACCTGGTCTTGAAGATCTGAAGAGAGGGTGTAAACTATGTAGAATATACTCAAAACGTAGAGTGTATCAGTGCATAAATTATGAGCCCCAGTGATGTTTTCACCACATCTGAGCATTCACATATGATGATTGCCTAATTTGGATATTGATCAGACCTACAGCCAGATTTGAGGGCGTTGTGGAGCCTGCATATGTGCCAATCCTATCAAGGGGAACACCTCAAGTTTAGTTAATTTGCATATTGCCAATCATAGTGAAGAAATGAATGGCAACTCCCTTAGGGAAACTGTGGTAAGATTTAAAAAATATTATATATGTGATTATATATAATACATTTTCTATGTGATATAATATATGTAGTATGTATCTACACTATGTATATTCCTGGCACAGACTTCCTAAGAGACTTGGAACTTCCTGATAGGAGTGTCTTTTGTTACTAATAACAAGCTCTTGGACTAACCCTGAATTTATACTAATGAGGTGATTTGGGGTGGGGGGCCCTCCAGATAGTTCAGGACGGGGGCTGATCACCAGGATGGGGAGAATCGCCACCAAATATGTGAACAGAGAGTGGGAACTTTCAGCCCCACCCCCACCCTGACCTCGGAGAAGGGAAGGGCTGGCTACTGGATTATAAAAACTATTTTTTTTAAAGATTTTATTTATTTGACAGACGGAGATCACAAGTAGGCAGACAAACAGGCAGAGAGAAGAGGAAGCAGGCTCCCTGCTGAGCAGAGAGCCCGATGAGGGGCTCGATCCCAGGAACCTGGGATCATGACCTGAGCTGAGGGCAGAGGCTTAACCCTCTGAGCCACCCAGGTGCCCCATAAAAACTTTTTTTTTTTTAAGATTTTATTTATTTACTTGACAGAGAGCGAGAGAGTCCAAGCAGGGGGAGAAGCAAAGGGAGAGGGAGAAGCAGACTCCCCACTGAGCAGGGAGCCTGACTTGGGGATCGCTCTCAGGGGATTTGACCTGAGCCGAAGGCAGAGGCTTTAACCCACTGAGCCACCCAGGTGTCCCTGTAGTTTGAATTTCTACGGGGAAGCCAATCGAAGCACATGCTAGAGGGATGCCCATTTTCCCTTAATCAGGTTTTCTCAAGATGCTATCAACTGGCTTGTGGCCGGTGTCCCTGCACACACTTCAGGCTAAGGGTCCTAGGCGACTTCCTGTCTGGATAGCTGTGTGTGTATGTGCTTGCGCTCAGCTGGAACAGTCTGGCCCTTTGCCCCCTCTTCAATGCAGCACAGCTTGAGAGCTGAGCTTGGGCCCCCATGGTGGGTCATCATCCAGGCAGAGCTCAGGGGCACACAGCTCACAGGCTGAACTTGTGTCATCAGGCTTTGCCCACACTGTGTGGCCCTCCTCTGTGGGGAGACGCCCCCTCCAACAGCTGGCCTGGAGCATCTGGCCATGCCTGAGAAATTGAACCCAAACCACCCTGGTCTGGGGCTGGTGTGGTATGAAGAGTGTCTCTTGCAAATCCCCTCTATCAGCAAGTAGCTGCTGGGACACTACGGTCATTCCCCTCAAGGGAACAAACGACCATACTTGATATGTGGAAATACTCTGTAAGCCAAGAAACTGCTGCTCTAAATTTGCTAAAACTGGGTCAATATTTGGCTTCAATCCCCAGGACAAATAGCAGTATGGTAAAAGGTTTTATAGCCGTGGATGCTCTGTAGACCAATGAACATAACCAATCACATGTTGTCCAGATGGGCAGTGAATGGGGTGTTTGACAATGTTATCTCTCATTTGTTTAGAAGCAAAAGGCACATTTTTAGAAAGTATTTTCAGAAGGAGCAAAGCAGCACAATGCAGGAAGAGATGAGGCTGATAGTTGGGTGATCAACGTTCCATAACAAAACTGTGTCTTTATTTGTTTAACAAGTTCTTGTCCACTTGAAATGCCCTGTGAGTGCTTTCCCAAGTGCGGGAGCTTTCTCCTAGGAAGGAGGGTTTGAGAAGCTCTTTGGCCTCTCCTCCCCGAAGGATCTCCCCAAGTATCTCCCGATTAAATAACACTGCAGTTCCTCCTGGATCCTGTGGGGGCATCCTTCCCTCGCTTGGCCGACACGCCTTCGGGTCCGAGCGGAGGACCCCGTGGTTCAAGGCACTGGGGTCTACCGGCGTTTAGAATTCTTCACCGTTTTAGCTTTGAATTTGTGGAAGCGAACTTCCGTGGTGGTGATGGAGCCTGTGCAGGGGCTTAGAGCCTCCTGCTCACAGCAGGCTCCCACCTCCCTGCCTCCCTGGACCGAGCAGTTGGCGGTGGCTCACTCACCGTAGGGTGCACCTGCCCACCTGGGCTCCTGCTCCTCCCCAGATGGTACTTCTGGCGTAGTGACAGGGACCGGGCGAGCCTCTCTCCCACTCCTATGCATTGGCCTAAGCATATCCTGTCCTGGAAATTGGGACCTGTGTGGGGACCCCAGGCCTTTGGGTCGGAAGTTCCTGACTTGACTTCCTGGGGCAACTGTATGGTGGCTGGCAGGAGGCACAACCTCGTAGTTGGTGGCCCCCGTGTGAGCGTGCTGTCTTGGGGCTCATCCACTCCCCCATTACCCCACTGGCAGGTCTGCACTTGCCCTGTGAATATCCCCACACTGGAAGGAGTGCACCATTCACTAAGTAAAAAGAACATTATGGTGGGTTGAGAGAGAAATCGCAGAAAGAAGGAAAAAGCTTTCCTTCTGCACTTTTTGAACAAAGGACCCTGTAATTTCATTTTGCACTTGGCCTGGCAAATTATGGAGCCAATCCTGTAGGCAGTGTTGTGCTGGGGCCAGCAATCACTAGCTCCCAGCTCCATGATCTGTGACGTCATGTTAGAAGCTTGAAAGAGCCATGGTGATAATATTAATAATACAAAAATCAGGCAAATGCTGCAAAACAGGACCTTTTTTTGAGCTGGTTTTTAAACATTTACTAGCACACTGTTGCACATAGCATTAAATAACACAGGAAACTTCTTACTCTTGTTCTTTTTTTCTGACTAAACCTGTAGGCCCAAACTTCTATGGGGACAGTGCAGAGCCAGGGAAGGAAGGCTAAGGGAGAAAATGGCTCACTCAGTGCCAGGACAGACCCAAATCACTTCACCACTGTCACAGGGATGAGGAAATAAGAGAAGTAATGGGACTCACCCACGAAAACACAGCAGGATAGCTGTTGAGCTCACGTTTGGACCCAAAGTCCTAGCTACTGGGAGAGGCTCATTAAGAACCACACAATGCCTGTCCTTGCACAGTGCTCAGCATGGGGTTCTGAGTTTCAGGGGTAAGCTGGGACGAGGGTGCTCAGAAGGATCAGGCAAGAGGGGAGCTGGGGGGAAGGACCCGGAAGTCCCAACCCTGCAGTTTTGTCCTCTTCCAGGACCTTCACAGCCTGAGGCAGAGGCCTGGACAAATGAGCAACAGGACAGAACGTTCCAGCAGCCACTGACTACATCAGAGGCACAAATATTTGCTAAGACCAGGGGCCTCCCAGACATGCTGGCAGGACTGGGGAAAGCAAGTGTATGGAGCCTCTCCCTCTGGGGCCAGGTAATCCAGAGAAGGGAGAAGCCCCTTGAAGGGGTGTCCCTGACTTCATTCTTTGTCATATTTGTATATGAATACCTCACACCCATAAGCATGTAAAGTCCTATCACAAAACACCTTCTCAGCCATGAACGGAACAGAGAGCCGACCCCCATTTTACAGATGAGGAAACTGAGGCCCACAGAGGGAAGAAAATATGCAAAAGGGCTGGGAAATGGGAGCACCTGAAGTGGAGACAGGGCCAGAGAGCTGACATCCAACCAGTAGTCTCCCACCTGCACCGGGTCTGCAGCAACCCTACTCAAGAACTTCCCTTGAGCCTTGTGGGCTTGGACAAATTGCTAGTCACTGACTGACCCCCAGACCGTCTTCTCTGGTCAGACTCCCCCACAACCTTGCTTCTTACAGCTCCCCAGGGCTGCTCCTGTCCAGAGGAACCTCTCTTCTCCTACCTCCCAGCTCAGGGAGCCCTTCCAGCCCCACACCCTCTCCCAGTCTTGACCCTCCTGCCTTGCCTCGACTTCCAGAAGGCTGTCCTGCACTGCTCCTGTCACAGGGCTTTTGCCCTCTCAAGAGTGGGATCATGAAGGACTGGGAAGCAAAGCAGCTCTGTCGCCAACTCGCCGGGTGACCTAGGGCTACCCTGCCCTGAGTCTCACTCAGATCGCTTGTCTGGACTCAGCTCTCCTGCCTCACCAGGGGACTAAGAGTCTGGGTGGGAAAATCCTGGCAGTGGACACAGGCCACAGCTGCTGGGGTTCTTGTTGGCATCCACATTGTCCCAACTTGGGGCTCCATCCAGATCCATTGTTGTCCAGCCATACCTTGTTATTGACTTCTGCCTCTTCCCAGGCCATGGGGTGAGGGGTGGGGGGGTGAAGGGGAGGTGAGGTGGAGGGTGGGCGATGCTATGTCTGGCCTGAGAGCTCAGCTGGGGTGGGTCCCTGCTCTCCTCCACTGGCCCCCACTGAGCCAGACCTGGGCAGGGGGCTGGAGGTTGGGGGCAGGGTGCTGCAGCAAGAGAATCTGGAGGCCACCTTGAGTCCCAGTCCTGAGGGTTCTGCCCTTCAAAACTCCAGGGTGTTAACAACTTTTCCCAGGCAAGAGCAAACTCCTTATCCACACCAGCAAAATTAGAAAGAGCCCCTGGGAAATGCTGGATTCTCCCCTCCCCTCCTACCAAGGCAGAATCTTGGAGGGCTCAAAGAAGTGCTCCCCACAATGCCTAGAATCAGAGACTGTCACAGCAATGCCCTGTATTGTACAGATGAGAAAACTGAGACCTAAAGACATAAGGGGACTTGCCACCACCGCCCGTGGAGACGCTGGTGTGTTCAGATGGAGGGTCCTTGTCTTGAGGCTGCGTGGGCCTCCCAACCACCAGCTTTTTACTTAGTTCCAATGTTTTTTTGAGGTGCTTTGGAGGCTCACGCCCTTTCGGAGTCGCCGCCGCCACTGCTCCGGGTCTTAGCACGTCTAAGGCGGAAAGAGGACCGATCCCCGCGGGCGCGGAGCGACCTCCTGGAACTGGTTCCGAGCTTCGGACTTTCGGATATCACAGGTCTTGGCCGCCCTCCCAGAGCAAGGGGGCGGGATCGGAGGGCGGGGTTACGGGGCCGGCGGCTATGACTCCGCCCCCTGGCCAGGCCCCAGTCGGGTAAACAGGCTGCCGCGACGCCTGGGGCTTCTCCTGCAAGCCAGGCGCGGAGTTACATCACAGTTCCCGGGAGCTTCCCGCCTCGGGGGCCAAGTCCCCGCGGCCCAAGTCCCCGCGGCCCTCGCCCGCCCGCCCCCCGCCCGCCAGCCTGCCAGCCTGCCGCCGGTGTCCGAGGAGCAGAGAGGTCCAGGGACCGCAGAGCAGGGAGGCTTCCGCACTTTCTCCCGAGGCCCCGGGACTTCGTGGAAAGCTGGCTCGGCTCGAGGGTGGGGGCTGCGCCTCAGTTTCCCCATCTGAAACCAGGGGGCTGAGTTAGGACTGTGCGTCTCCCAGCTGGGTGGGTGGGGGGGGGACGGAGAGATGCGCCCTGAACCCAGGGAGAGTGGCTGCCCCTGGGGTGGGCGGTGACTCTGGCGGGGCCTTCCACTTTGGCGGGGTGGTGGGGTGCTCGCTGAGCGAAGTAACCCAGAACGCAGTTTCCCCCCGCCCCGCCCCCCGCCAAGGCCTTAGGCACCACTCAGCCGCGCAGAGGACGGATGACTTTGTAGTATCCTAGCATCCCCCTCTCTCCACTTGCTGCGGACACAGACCCTCTAGGTAAAATGAAAAACGTAGTCGCAGCGTGCCACCGTCCAGCGCGTTCCTGCCAGCTTTGTAAAAGATACTAGATTGCACAAACAGGAGGCAGTTTTCCGTGCAACATCAACAGCTTCCCCCTTGAAGCCTGAGAGAAACAGGCTGCTTAAGGAGTCAGGGGCCCCTTGCGCTTGGGAGACGCTCAAGCAGAATGTGGGCCAGAGCCCACAGGACCGCAGTAGAAAGGATGCTTGCTGAGATCTCCAGAGGCTGCACAGTCCTGGGGCTCCAGGATTTGGTGATTCTGCAGCTGCGCTGTCCAAAAAGAAAACCCCTAGCCACGTTTAGCTACTGAGCACTTGAAATATGGTCAAACCTCCAGAGCTGGCATGATTATTTTAAGACCTTTAAGAGTCAACCAATGCAGAAAACAGCTTCCGCAGAGCTTCCCTTATCTGACCAAAAGGATCAACTTCCGGGAAATGAGGCTACATAAATTCCCTCTTCAAGAGAGCTTTGTGGCCTGGAAGAAGATGAGAGATCATTCATATCTATACAGACAAATATTATCACAAGCTTTCTTACCTTTCTTATGTTCTCCTAAAAACCCATTTGTGTTTCCTAAAGAAATCTGTTTTTCCCATTGAACTATTTCTCCCCACTCTCTTCCCTACTAAGGTATGTAAACCTCTGACTGTAATTAAGGAGACTGCTGCTTCCTTGGTTGGCTCCTGTATGCATAGGAAATACCCTTTTTTCTCCAGCTAATTTCCTTTTTGTCAATTTAATCTGTAGGCCCCAGCAGCTGCACCTCTGAGGGTAAGGGAGAAGTTTTTTCCTCCCCTACAGTGGCTAGGCCACATTGATAAGTGCAAGAAGTGTAGAACACACACAGGATTTCAAAGACAGCATGAAATAAAAGAATGTAAAATATGGGGGCACCTGGCTGCCTCAGTGGGAAGAGGATACAACTCTTAATCTCAGGGTCATGAGTTCAAGCCCCATGTTGGGTGTAGAGATTACTTAAATAAATAAAACTTGGGGGGGGGGAATGTAAAGTGTTTCATCAATAACTCCATATATTGATTACATGTGAAATCATATTTTGGATAAATTGGCTCCAATAAAACATATTATTAAACTTAGTTTCACCTGTTTCTTTTTCCTTTTTTCCTGTGTACTAGAAAAACTTCAAAAGACATACTGGGGGGGGTGCCTGGGTGGCTCAGTTGTTAAGGTCTCCCTTTGGCTCAGATCATGATCCCGGAGTCCTGGAATCGAGCCTCACATCAAGCCCGGCATTGGGCTCCCTCCCTGCTCCACAGGAAGCCTGCTTCTCCCTCTCCCACTCCCCCTGCTTGTGTTCCCTCCCTCACTGTGTCTCTGTCAAATAAATAAATAAATAAATCTGAAAAAAAAAGCAAAAACATATGGGGTTGGTATTATATTTCTATTGGAAAGAACTCCTAAATGTCAAGTAACCTTGTGTCTTTGGGTTTACTTTTACCAGGCAACCTCACAAAGATTTATTAACTGAATGCTCTGTGTCAGCTCCTGAACCACTCCGGCAGTAGGGGATTGGAGAAGGAGGAGGCACCATGCCAGCCCTCAGGGAAGCTGCCAAACCCCTCTTGGCTCTCAGCTCAGCCTGACTGGGTCCTCCTCCCCTCCTCCACAGGACATTCAGGTCTGCCCAAGGTTGGACAGAGGGTTCTGGGGCCTGCCAGGGCTCTGGGAACTTAGGGAAGGAGCTTCACACAGGCCAAGGGTTCAGAAGACAGTGTGGCCAGTGGCCAGGAACCATGGCTGGCCCTCGAGAGCTGTTCCCATGGCCAGGACCACAGACAAGCTGTTCAGCTGCCCAGTCCCCAGCCTCACTGCCCGGCAGCCCCTGGCCCTCTTCTCATGGCAACAGAGCCCTCCACCTGCTGTGCCAGCACCACCGGCTCACTCAATCTCTCTGACCCCTCCTGTCCCCCCCAGGATCTGTTCGACTAAAAGATTTCTGATAATCATTTAGGGGTACAGGCTGCAGTCCGGGGACAGAAGATATCTCGGACTAAAAAAAAAAAAATAATAACATCACCAAAGCTGCAGCTGGTGTTTCTGATAGCAGCCCACACCTAGCAATTTGGAGGGACGGTCCTGCCTGGTGTGACCCAGGTTTAACCCATGCAGCTGATACACATGTGACAGCTTTACAGCCCTATAAAGCTACCCAGTCCTGTCCGTAATTAAATAACCTTATCTAACTTTCCTGTTTCTTCTCCTATATAAACTTGCTCATACTAATAATAGCGGACACTCATCATGCTTGTAGTGTCCCAGGCTCTGTGTTAGTAGCTTACAAAGTTTAATTCATTTAATTCAGTAAATATAAATTTAAATTCGACAACAACTCTGTGAGGGAAGTAGTACTATCCCCTGTCATTCATGGGTGAAGAAACTGAGGCACAGATGAGTTAAGGAAGGTCATACAGCTAGAGAGGGCCAAAAGTGGGATTGAAACCAAGCAGTCTGGCTTTCGTGTTTGTGCTCCAGATCACTTCATTACACGCCTTCTCCCAGGACGCTGGAGGACGCTGTCATGTTTTGTTCTCCTCAACAGGCTCTTCTGCTAACCCGTTTATGATAAACCCGTGACACACACCCACGGTCTAAAAAGTCTCCAAGACTGGCTTCAACAAATGAAAAATGATGAGATGGGAAAGGGATCAGACTTGTGAGGAAAGAAAAAAAAAATCTTCCTATCATTCTTTGTCCATTCCCCCACGTGGGTAGCAAGGTTGCCCTGACTAAGAATGGGTGAAGCTGTGGGAAGGTACAACAGAAGGGAGTTCTGGCCCGGGTTCCTAGGTGCCCCCAGCTTAGCAAAATGCCTGGCCAGGCTCA
Organism: Taxidea taxus jeffersonii; assembly: GCA_003697995.1. Lineage (NCBI taxonomy): Eukaryota > Metazoa > Chordata > Mammalia > Carnivora > Mustelidae > Taxidea > Taxidea taxus. The sequence goes on along the minus strand of ML104956.1, from coordinate 214,870 downwards.
GAAACCTAGAGCATGTCTGGTTTGCACATACGGATGGGTGGAGGGTTAAACTGCTGTGAGTGAGGACAGAAGGACGAGTGTTTCAGAAGGGCCCCGCACACAGCGTGGATCCTGGGCTTCTGTTCTAGACCCTCCAAAGTAGGAGAAAGCCCCATGGGGACTTCCCAGGCCTTCCTTATCCTGACCCCTGACTTAGTCTCCCACTTTCTTCTGAGGCCTCCCTGGGCAACCTTCTCTGGGCAGCCTGCCTGTGCAAGTATATACTGTCTGTGGGCCCTCAAAGATGCAGAGATGGGGCCTGTGATGGGAGTCCCTAGCAATAGACTATGAGCAACAGGACCTCTGATCTTGCTAACTAGGGTTTTGGTATTATTTTAAGAAGTTAGAGCTGCCTTAAGAGTTTGTTCATTTATTTGTTCATTTGTTCCTATTGTTTATATTGACCCGTATACCAGATACGTTGGTTTTCTAATTTAGTGTCGCAATGTATCTCTCTTGTTTGTTTTTTAAGGAGGCTCCACGTTCAGCGTAGAGCCCAACACAGGGTCTGAACTCATGAGACCAGGAGCCCGACACTCAACCAACGGAACCAACCCAGGTGCCCCCATATATTTAGGTATTTTTATTCCTGAATTACCAGTGAGGAAATTGAGAGGCAAGGGGTAGCTGGTATCCAGCCCCTGTCTGGATTCCAGCTCAGCAGGGGTGGGGCTGGGGCAGCCTGGGCCTTGACTTTGAACTGGATGAGGGAAGCTGGGTGCGCCTGCGGGCCACAGACCCACAGAAGAGCCACAGCTGGCAATGAGGGGCTTGTGAAAGAGAAGGCAGCTGGAGCTCGTACAAAGATGGGAAATAGGGAGGGAAGGGGTAAGGGGCTTTTAAGGGCCTTGCAGAAGAGATAGAGGCTAGAGGGATGAGAGGCTGGTGGGTGCCCAGTGGGAACCACCTGGCAGATGTCCCCTGGCATAAAGTGATGGGACTACCTTGAGGGTGGGGTAGGTTGCCCATGTCTTCTCCACTGAGCTGAGCAGGAAGGAGGGACTCCAGCTGGGTGGGCTGGGCCCTCCCCCATCCCTAGGCACCGTCCAGGGTGGTTGTCTGTATGGGGACCACCTCCGTCCCTGGCAGGTGGGAGTGGATGAGCAAATGAGCCTCTCGAATGGCAGTTTCATTCAAAATCTCCTCCCTTCCTTCCACGATAAGAACATAAGAAAGGCATAAGCAGGGATGCCTGGGTGGCTCAGTCTGCCTTCGGCTCAGTTAAGCGTCTGCCTTCGGCTCAGGTCATGGTCCTGGAGTCCTGGGATCGAGCCCCGCATTGGGCTCCCTGCTCAATGGGGCGCCTCCTTCTCCCTCTCCCTCTGCTCTTCACCCTGCTCATGCTCTCTCTCTCTCTCTCTCAAATAAACAAAATATTTTTAAAAAGGAAAAAGGAAGTGGGCTGACCATGTCCAGTGATGTGCTTGTGGTCACAAAGTTAGGCTGGGGTTCAACGAGGAGGCAAACTTGCCTTTGCTGGTCTGGTGGAGGAACTTGTGCAAAGCCCAGATCAGTGGGTGCCAGGAATGGGGTGGAGGGAGCAAAGCTGGAGAGCAGGGGGAGAGGGTGACTGAACATCCCCACCCTCCCAGCCCCTCCTCATTCTGAGCCAGGGCCCTTTAGGTCCTTCCTGCCTTAGGTGACTAGTGGTCACTGTGGACACGGAGGTCACGCATACCTCAGCCTCACAGGCACCCTGAGAAAGCAGATGAACGGATGAGGGCAAGAATGCATGGCAAACTGGATCTGGAGGTCTGTCTGTGCACAGGGGTGCACATGAATGCGCATGAACCTCTGTGCACAGGGGTGCGCATGAATGTGACAGCCTTGTCCTTGGTCCTCTCAGCTCCTGGGAGTCCTGCCTGGCCAGGAGGCCTCCATTCAGAAGGAGATGGCAGGAGCCCAGTGTTGGGAGGGAGGAATCCTAGGCTCACCTGTCTCCTGTATCTGCAGCTTCCTGGTGTGGAGATCCGGGGCAAGTCCCTTCGCCTAGGTTTCACTCTCTGCACCACAGGCCTATGAAGCTGGAGCTCAGGAGAGGGCTGCGCAAGACAGTGCACTCAGCTTCATGTGCTGTATGTAAGTCTCTGCACGGGTATTCTCCTCCTTAGAAGAAGAGTCAGCGGCCCTGGATAGAGTCCATAGGCGGGGTCCGGGGAGGATAGGAAATGGGGCAGGTAGAGGAGGGAAGGCTGAGCAAGGGCTGGAGAGCAGTGCACACCCCGGGCAGGCCTGTACCAAAGGGGTGCTCTCGCTCATCTCAGGCCAGACTGTCCCCCACAGGCATGAGCGCCACCGGCTGCGCAGCCCAGTTCGGGACCCCCCAACCTCTTGGGGCAACTCCTCCGGGAATCACTGAGCATTGTCCTGTCCCAGCTCACGCTGGGGTCCCCATGTTCACAGCCTCACTTAGTCTGTCTGATTGTCCCATGACGTTGGTGACAGTTATCCTAATCTTATACCTGTATGAACGAACCATGCTTCGGGAAGGTGAAGTGACTGGCCCACAGCCAGGAAGTAGCAGAGGCAGGATCTGAGCCAAGGAAAGGCCCCCATCTTCCCTGGCTGCTCCAGCACTCAGTGTGGGTCCCCTTCCCTCCAGTGCCCTGGCCCAGGAGCACATTACTGAGATCAGGGAGGGCCCTCATCCTGCTCTGTGAGGCCTGTCTTAACTTGTCACGGGGTGGGGAGAAGCACATTGGGTCACAGTGACAGTCCTGGCTCCTCAGGGCTTGGCTCCTGAGCCTGGAACATGGATGGGGTCAGTCCATCAGGGAGCCCCTCAAAGTCCACAGGGGTGCTGGCCACCTGAGGGGCTGCAGGAGGAGCTTCCGGAAGTGGCCCAGCTCTGGGCAGCTGCCGAGAAGGAAAGACGGCTGTCCGTGGGGAGAACTGTGGTGGGGTGGGCCCCCGGGGCCGAGCGGCCTTTCCTGTCCAAGCCCAGACCCACTTCTCGGGTTTACCAGCGTTCCCTGCCACCTCCCACAGTCCCCAAAGCCCAGCAGAGTAGTGAGCAGAGTCTCCCCAGTTCCCCCAAATGGCTTTCTGAACCCCTTGCCCTCAAGGGCTTCATGCTGCCGCTTCTGGATACAAACAGGGACCATGGCCACAGGCAGGGCTCAGGGTGACCATAGCCTCTGCTGGCTATAACTAGTGTGGCGAGAATCAGGTCGCAGGAAGGTCGCAGGAAGATCCCATGACTCCTGGACAGCATTTCCCATCTCAAAGGGTTTTATCCCTATTAGGGCTGTTCTGGTGTGTTTGCGTGTTGTTGTCTCAGAATTGAGATAGGAATGGGGACAGAGTTGGGACTGGGAACCAGATGGGGCTGATGATGGGCGGGGCAGGGCTGGGGACACCTGGGGCCATGAGCCAGAGGCTCGAAAGCAGGAGGTTTTATTGGAAGGACTTACCTGGCCCCCCTGCCCTCCAGCAGTGAGCCTTTGCAGGGTATATGCCTCTCTTACTGCTGGGGGAGAGGTTCCTGATTGACCATAGCCAGCCAGCAGCCCCAGGTGGCCTCTGTCTATAGGCCTCAGCTTGGCGTGGGGCTGACTTCCTGCTAGACTGGGTCCCCTGTGCCTTTCACACTGGTTATTCAGGCCTGACAAACACTCCTTCCCTGGAGCCTGAGCAATGGAACTCCCACTCCCTGGGACAGAGCTGCTCTGAGTGTGGGAAAGGCTTCTCTTGCCTCTCACCCCCTGCACAGTGCCCCTGCCACCTGCCCCCTCAACGCTATTGCTCACCCCACACCCTGCCTCTTGTAATCCTTTCTGGCCCCTGGGGGCTGTTACTCTTATTGTCCCTGTGATGGGGAAACTGAGCTCAATCAGGGGACATCTCCACCTGCGCCTGACCCTGGAGCCACTCCAGCGTCCTGTGACCTCACACACTCTGAAAGCACCTCAGGACTTACCACCTTTTTGTCTCTTGCCGGAGGCCTTCTCTGATCCCATTAGCCACAAGCCAACCCCCATTCCCCAGCTCCCTGATGGACCCCAGCAGGTTGTACCTCCTTCCCTAGAGGAACTTGGAGACTTGGCTGTCCCTCACCCTTCCCCACTGCCCACCCATGTCCCTCATATCTTAGCCAGCCAGGAGTTCCTGCATAAGCAGAGCTGGAGAGGAGGTGGGTAGGGGCGTATACACGCAATCCCAGGGATTGCTGGGAGAAGTCCTGTCCTGCCTGGGGTTCCGCTGCCTCCCAGCTGCCCTATTCCAGTCTGTGAGGGATTCTCCAGTCCCGTCCACCGTCTTATGGGGGGGTGGGGAGGGACCCATACCAGTGAGTGCCAGAGGGCATCTGTAGGTGCAGTGAGACCCACAGGGGCCTTTCAGTCTGGCCCCTAGGCCTGTCTGGACTTGCCCTAGCCCTGGGCCCCTGAGGTCCCGGAGACCTCCTGAAACCCCTTCCCAAAGGAGCTGTTCAAAGGCAGACAGGCCTGATGAGGTGCTAATTATGGAGTTAATTGGAGCCCGTGTGAGCTACAGATGGCCTGGTGGGGCCTGTGCCAGGGGAGGGGGCTGCCCACGAGGGCAAGGAGAGAGGCCCAGGTCCAGGAGTGGGCTGGGCTGTGTTTGTTCAGGAATTGTTGACTCACTAGTGCTGACCAGCTGCTTTGAAATGCAGCCCGGTCCCCTCCATCCCTTGGCACTGGCTTTCCCTTCACAGAAGGACTCATGTTCTGAGGCCCTATTTGTTGGAAGGGTTCTTCATGGAGCACTTTGCAGGGGCAGAGGGCTCTGCTCTGGGGCGTCCTTAAGGATAAGGGAGGCCCACCACCCTGTCCTGGGGCCTGCAGGACCATCGCAGCCTAGTCAGACACCTGGTTGGGTGTCGTTGTAGGCTGCTTGTGAGAACAGTGGGGACATCACTGAGCTGGGTATCCTGGAGGGGTCTGGGTCTCACCCCATGCCGGCCCTGACTCTTTCTGGACTTTGGTCCAGGCCCTGTCCCAAGAGCAGGCCTGTACAGCCTCCTGAGGGGGCCGGAGAGCCTGGGGAGATGGACTTGTGCTCCGTGACCACAGAAACCTCCCAGATCAGGGATGAGACTGACCCCCAGAAAGAGGGCAGGGGAGTCAGTGGGGTCATTTTGCTGCAACCAGAAAGGCAAACAATTAGCGCCCTCCTCTCTCCCGCAGATTCCCTGCTTCGGCCCCCCTCCCCACTACCCTGCACAGCACAGTTGATCTCAGCACCCTGGAGCTAGGGGGCACTCTGGTCACTTAGGGCAAGACCCCAGCCTCAGCAGGCAGCTTGCGGCTATCACTTGCATCGGCCTATGTCTCTCAGCAGACCCCAGCTCTAGCCCTGGCTTCCCATGGCTCCTGACCACAGGCTGTATTCCCTCTGGTCTCCCGGCCTTTGTTAAGGCTGTTCACCCCACCAAGCTTCCCCTCTCTGCTCCTTGCTGCCTAGTTAGGTCCTCCCCACTCTGCCGGCTCTGGCTCTCTCTGGATCCCAACCTGCTCCGTGACCTCCGGCTTGACCCACACCCCAGCCCCTGCTCTTCCTGCTCCCCCACACCCCTCACCTGGCCCAGGACCCACACTCATGTAATTGGGAGGGAGAGCTGGGATGCTAATGGCCCCCAAACTAAAAGAGATGATGGATATGAAAGGTAGTGATACCGGCTTACTAACATGGTAACATCTGCTCCAAGTTTCTAAGTCCCTATTTCTGGGCCACACACTGTGCTTCGTATTTTCTGTACATTGCCTCTTACAGCAGCCCTCCAGGAGCTTTTCTTATCTTCATTTTCCAGGGAAGAAACAGAGGCTCAGAGAGGCCAAGCCACTTATCCGAAGTCACACAGCAACTCAGTTGACAGTCTGGCAACTCCCAGGTCATCCCCCTCACTAGGAGAGTGGGGCCAACCTCTTTCTTTCCCCCTTCCCTCTCCCTCCCTTCCTCCCTGCCTGTTATCCTCTACCTGGTGAGTTTGCATCACTACTAGGGCCCCGTGGGTCCAATTAGGGGGCCTCCCCAAGGGATCTGACTGAGGCAATCCCTGCCCCAAGGGGGTCTCCCCAAGTCAAAGTTTTAATTAGCCATCACTGCTCTTCCTGAAACTCTGACCTGCCCATGGCTACACTAACCCAGCCTAGCTTTGCCGTAGGAGGTGGGCCTGGCATCCAAGCCAGTGGCAAAGCAAAGCTGCTCCAGCACGGTGAAGGGGCATGCTGGGCCCCTGTCCACCGCAGCTCCCCAGGCCTACCTCCGCATCACCTCATTTAATCCATTACATGGATTAATAAATGGATTAAGTGACTTAATCCATTAAATGGATTTAATAAATTAAATGCACTAGTATTTGTAAAGTACTTAAATCAGTACCTGCTCCCTAGCAAAGGGCTATAGGAGTATTAAGTTGAAAACGCAAAGCAGCAGGGACTGCTTAGGGGGATCGAGGAGCAGGGTGGGGTTCAAGGCTATTCTTGGACATGAAAATGGAACGTTCCCAGGTCACCCGGCAATGGTGGCCAGTGCGCGGGCTGTAATGCTTGCCCCCTTGTAATGTGGGAAGCCTGGGACTTGGAGGAAGGGCATGGATAGGTGTGGAGAGGAGGATATGGGCCAGGTGCTGCTCTGATCACCTTATATACTGCACACTGCCCTATGAGACAGGGGCTAGCCTCCCATTCTACAGATGAGTCAACAGAGCCTCAGATGAGCAATTAACATGTCCAAGGCCACATAACCACGAGAGGCAGGGCAGGATTTTGACCCAGTGTAGACCCAGGGATTTCGGCCAACACACTGGGAAATCTGACTTTTCGTGCCCCGCCCCCCATCAGGCCACAGGGTGGTAGTCAGTAAGGTCAACAGGCCATACCCCAAGTCCCTAAAGAGGGAAGACTTCACCTCTCAGCTACCCCTCAGCTTCCTCCAACCTCCCAGAAACCTGAGGGCTCTCAGGTATGGGTGTTGGTGTGGAGGGCTGTGAGGGGCCATGGAGGGCAGCTGGAGGCCCCTCTCCTGGGGCTGGGTTGTGAGGCTGAGCTGTGGTAATGACCAGGAGTTCTGAGTTTGAAGGCACCACCCCCACCTCTCCCGGGAGCATGAGGCCACGGATCGTGACCCTGGCCTCAGCTGGCCAGGCCTCACGCCTCCCCTTCAGCAGCAGCAGCCGCCAGTGCCAGCCCCAGCCAGAGCCAGCCCTCCTGACGCGGTTGCCTGGTAACCGGCCCTAAGTGACGGAAACCCCAGCAGGCCACTAACAGGGGGCAGCGCCAACCACCTGGCCCAGACCCCACTGCCCCAGCGGCCTGAGGAAGGTTTCAATGGACAGTTCGCCTGGCCTGCCCACGGTAGGAGGGGATGTGCTCTGGCAGTGGGGTAGGGGGCCTGGGTAGGGCCAGGAGGAGCTGGGTTGGCAGCCCCCCCAAGACCTCTGAACTGGGGAGCTGCAGGAAGGGAACTCCCGATGGAGGCCAAAGCAAGGCAGGCACTGGGCAGGAGTCAGCGCTGTGGGCACAGCCCACCCAGGCCCAAACCACCATCCTGGAAACAGCTGTGCTGCTCTGCCCAGGGCTCAGAGGTGGGGGGAGGGGGTTCTCCCCCCCCCCCCCCCCCCCAGAGAGGCCCTGGCTGGGGAAAGGAAAGGAGGTGATTAGGGAAGCTGGCAGAAGTCCAGGCTGGGGCTAGGGGGAGCAGTCTCCTGCAACACGGAGGGGGAAATGCATCAGCCTCTCCTCTCCTCACTGAGCTCCCCCTCCTCTTCTCCTCGAACCCCCAACCCCAGGCTAGGGGCCTCTAAGGAGGGACTGCAGGCAGCCGGAAGCCCAGGTGGAGCTCAGCCAGGTGTTTTTCCATCCTGGGTCTGGGGATGGAGAAGCAGCATCAAAACAAGAAGGAAACTGGTGTGCAGACCAGACAGGTCTTCGGGAGACCTGGGTTCAAGGCATGCCTGCTCCAGCCCCTGGACACGCGGCTACCCCTCTTGGGGCCTCTGCGTTTCCATGTTGGAATGGGCGCGGGCAGGGCAGAGGATTGGTGTCATAGGTCCTGAGAAGCTAGGGTGGGGGTGGGGGTGCAGGGGCTTTAGGGGAACTTCTGGCTGTAGAGGCTCTCTTCGGGCTCTCATCTCTGGGCCCAGGCAGGTTTTTCTGCCCTTCTTCCTGCCCTTCAGATCAGCAGAGTCCTCCTTTTTGCCATTAATCCTTCATTCCCTCACCGTGGCCCAACTCCACCCTGTGCTGGGCCCTGAGGTGTCTGCGTTCCGGCGGGCCCAGGCCCTGCCCTGGAAGGCATCAGTCCCCAGGCTTGTGACCCAGCCATGTTAGCACAGGGAGCTGCGGCCAGGCTGATGGGCTAACGCAGAGGGGAGTTTGGGAGGCTATGAGGCTCCAGAATAGGTGACCAAACACAGCCTAGGGCTCTGGAAGGCTTGCTGGAGGAGTAGGTCTGAGCAGTTTTGAAGACAGATTAGCAAAGAAAGAGCTGGATAAACGGCAGAGGCCAGTGCTCTTGGCCAAGGAGAGCATAATCCGGAGCACAGAGGTAATGCCCCAGCGAGGACCTCAGGCCGGCTCTGGGGGGTGAGTGGAAGGCAGTGGGAGAGAGCCAGTCAGGAGGCAGGCAGAAACCTTCCTGGGAAATTGGATCCTGAGGGTACTGGAGAGCCTTGGGAGGCCACCCCCTCAAGCTGGGGGTGGGGGTTGGGGGTGGGTTACAGGGTGAGATGCGGGCATTAGAATGATCTCCCTGGAGGTAGGAAGGTAATGTTTCCCACTGCCTCCAGCACTAAGCCAGACAGAGCCAGTGGCTGGGTTCCAGCAGAGCCAGAATGGGGGACCCTACCCTGACTCAAGGCTCAGCACCCCAGTCCTCAGGCCTCTCTTGGGCAGCCCATCCCTATACAAGCACTCGTCACCCAGAAATGCCAGGGTCCGTTTCACATCTGTTTCTTTAACTGCACTGAAAACAGCATTAGAAGCGAGGATGGGAAGGACAGTTCATCCACCCCGGCTATTCATTAATCAGAGGGCTCCCTACTCCCCTGCACTAAGGTCCCCAAATTATTGTGTCTGGGCTTTTTCTCTCTGGCCAGAAGGCTGGCAGGCACCGTCCTCCAGAGGAGCCCAGTGAAAGCCCATTTCCCTTTCCTGGACTTGGGGAGCACCCTCTGACAGACTCTGATTTCCTCAGGAGATAGCTCTCCAAATGGTTCGGGGTCGCACAGTTCTTTGGGGGGAGTCTCAGCTCCTCTGTTTCTTGGCTCTGTGGGTGATCCACTCCCCCCACCTCCTCTAGAGCTACCACCGCTTAAGGTCTTACTATAAAGCAAGCTGTGAACTCACTGGATCTGCGTGAGACCTGAGCTTTGTTTTCATTCTGCCCATCGGACTGATGAGCAAACTGTAAGGTTAAGGGGCTGCCTTAAGGTCACACAGCTAAATAGGTCAAACCTTGGTTGGCCTGTTTGTCAAACCCTGCCCTCATATGATTGTATAAGAATTAAGTGAGAATTAAGAATTAAGTGACTAGCCCAGGGCCACGCTCCAAGTAGGAGCTACTTGCCTTGCCCACCCACCCTCACAGCTGGTCCTCTACTGAGTGGGAGCAGGGAAGGGAGGAAGAAGCAGAAAGGGCAGAGAGTTGCAACAGCAGTCAGAGGGCCTCCCTGGAGGACACAATATGTATCGTTGGGTCAGGAGGATCCGAGAGAGCACTGCTGTGTGTCTCAAGGAAAGGGGCCATGCTCTTCTGTTTGTCTGCCTATGCTGTGGCTGCCAGTGCCACGTCTCCCTCCTCTGGGGTGAGAAGCTCCTGGGAGGAAGGAAAGAGATTTGTAAATAGCAAGTGTGGCCTCATTAGAGAGAACGACATTATTAATAACTGTAGGTCCAGCTGAGGTTCGGGGGGCTGACCTTTTACCTCAGCTTCCCAGAGAGTGGAGGTGGGGGTGGTAATCAGTGTCTGGGGTGGGGCGGAGGAAGGCAGGCTTGGTGTGTCAGGGTCGGTGGGGAGAGAGGAGTGTGAAACCTTCCTTCCAGGTTTTTCTATGTGACTTTTCTTTGTTAACCCCACCCAGGAAGCCCACAGAAGGACAGACTGCTCCCTTCTCTGCTTTTGTTATCACTGTCCCTTCCAGCCACGATACTATTTCTCCTCTCCAAGATCACAGCCTAGTATTACCTTCCTTCATCCAACAGATGCCTGAGAGAGCCACTTTTCTTCACAGGCTCTGCACATCCATGACCCTCGGGATAGCGAAGAAAAGGACAAGGTTAGAGCCTTCAGGAGCTCCCAGCTGACACCCTACAGAGTTTTTTATCATTTGCAAGTAATTTCCCACCCTGTTTTGTGCAACACTCACCTCAGTCTGTGAGGCAGGTCTCACGGTTCCCATTCGGCAGATGAGGACACTGAGGCTCAGAAAGTTACAAAGTGGCTCCCAAGTTCCCCTTCCTTTTATATGCAAGGTATTTAGGTGCTGCCAAAAAGGAATGGGCAAGATGCTGATTAAGGGGGCTACTGTCTTTATGAAGTGTCCCTAAATTAAGGCAAGACTCAGAATGGGGCTGCAGAATCTTAACTGGACCCTAGGTCTCCCCGGGGGGTTATGCTGGCCTGGGTGGGTCCCACTCAGGCTCAGCAAGACTAGAAAGAACACCAGGTGACCTGAGCACACAACTTGAGAGTCCTAGGTCCTAAGAACTGAGAATACTGCCCTCCTCCCACCACTCCTCACCCCTGCCCCGCAGCAGCAGCAGTGCAAAGGTGGGCAAAGGTGGGAGACAACAGGTGTTGTGCTAAAGAACAGAGAGGGGGAGGCCAGAGTGATGAGGAGAGCAAGAGTAGGGACAAATAGCCTGTGATCTGAGCCTTGGGCATGTACCCCCAGTTGTCACGCACGGGTGTACTTTCCTGATGTGAAGATGTGGGAGCCAGGAGATCTGAGTTTTTATCCCAGTGTGCTGTGTAACCCTGGGAAAGCCCCAACCCTCTCTGAGTCTCTCCTCCTCAGATCACTCCAGACTCTCAGGACCCTGCAGCTCTCAACTGATACTCTCTTCCCTCCTCCCAGGTGGCCTCCACTTCCTCTTCCTTTTCTTACCTGCAGGGTCCAGCCCCTCCTCCTCAGCTCCAGCTGCGGCCTGACTCTCTGGACTCTCTGAACCTATGTCCTCCGGCTTCCTCTGCCCTCTGACTCAGGCAGCCCTGACCTTTGGGATCAGACTGGGTGGTTTTGCCCCATGAACTTGCTCTGACCCTTGGCATGTCCACCTGCCTCCCCTGCTCCTCCACTACACACACCTGTCCCTAGTCCTTGAGCAGCCCAGGAACTGCTAGGGACCAGATTTCTTTAGAGAAGGTAGCAGCACCGAGGGCCTTCACATCCAGAATTAGATGGCCCAGGGAGTCTGGGCAAATGGAGACAGCCCGTCCACCCCTCCAGCCCCTCTCTCTGCAGCATACCATTCCTGGCAGGGAACACTCCACCCCATCCCACCTCCCAGGCTTCACATGTTCAGGCCTGTCTTAGTGAGGGAGGTTTGCCAAAAAGGTTGAGGTACCCACTGAGGCCACTTAGCAACCGCAGGCACCCTCATTCCTGGCACACTACAGTGATGGAGAAATCACCCCTTCCTCAGACATAAGTGGTGCCCTTATAGGGACTGAGATACATTTGTCTGGAATTTGCCCTCAGGGGCCGCACTGAGATGCGGAGATAGACTCAGGTGCCCCCCCCCACTCCCCCACCTCCCCCACCCCCGTCCCCACCTCCCTAATGCAACTAGTACCGGCCAAGGGAGCCAGAACACCTACTGTGTGCCAGATATCTTAATACAACCTCTTCCAAGCGTTTACACCACCACCACTACGGTATAATTCCACTTTTACTAAAATAAGGAAACTGAAGCCCAGCAAGGTCAAGAGGCATGCACGAGGCCACGTAGCTAGAAAGTGGAAACGAATGAATGATCTAACGGAGTGAATGAAGGCGTGTGCTGGGCGCGCTGAGCCGCGGCTCAGGGATGCGGTGGATACAGACCGTGCGCAGCACGCGTGGCGGGTTCTTGTAGAGCCGGCCGCCTAAGGCCCTCCGGACCCGGGGGGCCCAGGGGATCGCGGGCTCCCAGGGGCGCGGCCCCGGCTCAGCCTCCACCGCGCGGGCCGCCCCGCCCCCGCTCCGCCCCCAGCCCGCCCCGCCCGGGACCGCAGACGGCGCCCAGCGGCGGCGCGAACGGCTGCGAGGAGGGTGGCTCCAGGCTCGGTGCTCACCGCGACTTTCCGCTCAGGGCCCGGCCCGACAAGGATCCGCCGCCTCCGCGGGGCGGAGGATGCGGCCGCGGCTCCCGGCAGCAGCATCGAGAAGCCTGGCGCCCTGCAGGTAGGAGCTCGCCCGCTCGGGCGCGGAAAGTTGGGCCGAGTTTGCGGGCGGCGCGTGGAGAAGGGGCGGGTGGCGCTGCCCCAGGGCGCCCCTACCGGTCGGCTGGGGCACGGAGCGCGCCGGGCCTGGGCGGAGGTGCTACGGCTCCGGGCTGCGGCGGGCCCTGGGCGGGCAGGCTGCGGGGCGGGGGGGCGCGCGGCTGCTCCGACTTTCCCCGGACTTCGAGGGCCCCCGGGGCCTGGGAGTGCCCCGCAGCGCTAGCGAGGCTCTGGCGCAGGATCCGGCGACGGACTGGAGAGAAGGAGCCCGGGCTGAGCCCTCGGGCCTCCCGCGGGGCCCGGCTCACGTGGACTGCCCGGGCGGAGATGAGGGGGCGGCGGGGGGCTGGGCCTGGGTGGGCGGCGGCGGGCGTTGAGGCGCCGCTGGGCCCTGGACGCGCCCTACTGGGACGGGACGGCCCTGCGGTTTCCTTGCTACGGCTTGACTCACCCTCTGGCCGCAGCCCAGGCTGGCGGGATCGCCCCGAGGCGGTGGCTGCCCGGACACTGCGGCCAGGCCGCCCCCTGCTCCTGTCTTCCCTCCCGTCTTTGGGTGTCGGCCCTCTGGCCTGGGTGCGCGGGCCTTGCTGTGTGCACACGTGTGCTGGGCCCGAGCGAGGGGAGAACGCAGTTCTGGAGGGGCGTGTGTGCAAATGTGGGCCGTGCACGTACTCGCAGGCACGGGTTTGCATGCGTGGCTGCGGCCTATGGATCAGCCTGCTGGGGTGCACGTGCGCCCCAGCGCCAACGGACAGAGCATGGGGACACCCGGAAGCCCGCGGGGTCAGGCGCGGCGGCAGCCCCAAAGCCAGGTTGGCTGAGGGCCCCAGGCACCACGGATATGGGCCGGGTGGGTAGGAGAAAGGTGGTGGAGGCCTATCCTGCGACCCTTCCCCCTCCAAAGGAGCCTAGGCTGCGCCAGGTTCTGTAGGGCCCAGAGCCTCAACTGGGGGAAGTGTGAGGACCCCGGGAGGGGCCCTGATTCAGCGCTCTAGGGGCTGACCCCAGTCCGGCAGGATGGCTCTCTTCTTCCTGGTCTTTCCCAACTCCCAACGTCCACTGGCCTTACAGAGAGTCGCGAGGAGATGGAAAAGCTGTTTGCTTCCCCTGATGCTTAGGGCAGGGAAGGCACAGTGGTGGTGGGCTCTTTTCCGGGACCCTGCTCTGAGCCCTGGCCGGGGTTGGTCCTCCCAGCCCTCAGCCAGCAAACAGCTTGGTGGCCCAAAGGGCAATGTGACCCTGCTCCCTGGGGTTCCGCCTCTCCCCAAGCAATTGCTTGCCTCCTGCGTGTGTGTGTGTGTGTGTGTGTGTGTGTGTGTGTGAGAGAGAGAGAGAGAGAGAGTGGGGGAAGGAGGCACCTACATTTTGGCTACTGGCTTGAGTGGGGAGGGGCCTTTTCTACTGAAAAGTAGTAATGTCAGCCCCATACCCTTCTTAGTCCTCTGCTGACTCCCTAGAGCCCTGTCTCTCCCTCAAAGACTCCTGAGGGTCCCACGTGGCTTCACCTCTGTTGACTGGGTCCCGGGGTGGAGGAGGAGGCTGTCTCAGGAAGTCTCCAGGGCTAAGGGCTCACAATGGGCAGAGCCCCTGGGAGAAAGACTCCTGGGGTTGGGGTGGGTGTGGAGCAGGTTCCAAGGGGCATGTGGGGGAGGTGAGACCAGAGCCAGCACTTAATTAATCCAGAGCTCCCCGTGGAGGGGGATGCTTACTTACCACCCCCAAAACCATACAACTCCTTCTTGCAAGGTTTCTGTGCCCCAGGATGGGGCTTTGCGTCTGGGATGCAAATCTCTGTCATAGAGCATTGCTATCGATACCATTACCCTAATGTCCCTTCTGGTCTCCTAGGGAACATCCCCTTCTCTAGGCTGGCCTAAGGTGTTGGATTCTGGCCAGGAGAGCCGACTTTTTCAGAGTCCCACCTGGCTTTCTTGGTGTGGTTAGGCAGGGATGGGAGTGGGCATTGGCCCTCCTACCACCCTTGGCTTTTCTTGTCCCCAAGATGTGTTGGTCTCCTGTGGTTGTCATTGACCACCAGCCAGAAGGGAGGAGAGGGCTGGAAGAGGGGGCTGGTCATGGCTTGCACCTGACCCATGGCCTAATCATAGCAAGAGGGAGCTGATTCATCCTTTCTAAGCCATCTGAGGGTTTTGGGAACAGGGTGTTAGGGGAAGTAGAGGCAGGATGATGTGGCCTGAGAAGACTGGCCTCAGGTGACCCTTCATGGGTCATTGGGTACCTCCTGCCTTAAGAAAGCCCAGGCTTGACTTCTCTGGGCCTGGATCCCAATCCTTGCTTACCCTTGCCTTAGGGCCTTAGTCTTGCTCTGACATTCAGTGTTTCTGTCAGGCAGTGGGGGTAGTAGCCCTAGCACTCTGTGGTCCTTGGGGACTCCCTCCCTGGACATTTGCATCCTCCCACCTCCCTACCTGCTTGTCCCTGGGGCCATGCTGCTGCCCTTGCATGCCTTGGAATAGCCAAGGGCAGCGGCGGGGCTGGGATGGAACACTGGCTCCTGGGATGGAACACTGGCTCGCCTCCTGGACACTTTGGGACCTTCCTGCTGGTACCACAGCACCATCTACTGGACAGCCTTGGCTCTCCTGCAGGGGGCCAGGCCCCTATGAAGCCATGCTGCCCACTGCTTCTCTTGGGGGAATAGCCCTACCCTGTGGAACCGAGCCCAGTATCTGTGTTGCTCTGGACCTAGAGACCTGGGTCCCAGGCTTGGCTCTGCCATTTTTTATAAGATTGGCCAGTCAGAGAGACCTAAAGAGTGTCTTGGGAAACCTGAATGCATAGACAATGTCCAGTTCCACATCTTGGCTGTAGTGGGCATTTTGAGATCCCTATGGCATCAGGAATAAGAGCTGTAGTGGGAGGTAGGAAGCCTTCCTCTTGTCCCATCTCCTTTATCAGTGACTGGGATGAATAGGTCTCCTTGTCGGTGTATGGGGAACGGGGGTAGCCAAGCGAGTGGATCCTCAGACTGCCTGCAAAGTGAAACCGCAGGAAAGGGGTCTGGGGAGTCACGTGGGGAGAAGCTGAACAGAAGGGGCTCCTGGAATGGGACTAGGGATGAGTTGGAAACTTCCTTGTTGTCTGACTCATGCATTCATTCATTCATAGGCTTTATTGAGCATCTGCTAAGTGCCAGGTTCTTAGGTGCTGCGATGAGCCAGTGAGAGCAGCAGCCCTCCCTTGCTTGCCTGTAGCCTGTTCTGACAGCCCCTACCTTTCTCTCTCTCCCAGGTCAGCAGTCGAGTAGCTGGGGCCCCTGAGGGCTTTGAAGCCTTCACAGTGATGGCGGAGAAGCGGCCACTGGGGACCCTGGGGCCTGTGATATATGGCAAGTTGCCCCGCCTAGAGGCAGACTCTGGACCTGGGCATAGCCTGCCCTCTTCTGCTGGTAACCAGGACCCCTGCAGCTACAAGGGTGCCTACTTCTCCTGCCCTATGGGGAGTGCTCCCAAGGCAGGGTCTGAGCGGTTGGCATCTTGGACCCCATATCCACCCTTGTACCCCACCAGCATGACAGGACCCCCTCTTCGGACAGACAGCCTGTTGACCAGTTGCCTGCTCTACCGCCCAGCAGCAGAAAGCTCTGAGAAGGTGCAAGACCCTGGCCCTGTTGAGCTCCTGCCCTTTGGTCCCCAGTCTCATTCCTACCCAGGTCCACCGTTGGCAGCACCCAAACCTGTCTACCGCAGCCCTCTGTGTTACGGGCTCTCGGCTTGTCTGGGAGATGGGGCGGCAAAGAGGCCACTGGATGTTGACTGGACGATGGTGACCGGACCCCTCTTACCCTCGGCTGATCCGTCTTGTTCTCTGACCCCAACTCCTGGCAAGGGCCAGTCCTTAGATGGCACCTTCTTGCGTGGAGTGCCAGCTGGTGGATCTGGCAAGAACTCAATGA
The DNA here is from genome assembly GCA_003697995.1 of Taxidea taxus jeffersonii. Taxonomy (NCBI): domain Eukaryota; kingdom Metazoa; phylum Chordata; class Mammalia; order Carnivora; family Mustelidae; genus Taxidea; species Taxidea taxus. The sequence goes on along the minus strand of ML104956.1, from coordinate 198,531 downwards.
GCTTCTCCCCGTGCCAGGCATTTCTGGAGAAGTATCAGACCATCCACAGCACAGGCTTCCTGGCCTCCAAATATGCAGGTCCTTACCCTGGGGACCCCAAGCAGGCATTGTCTGACGGACCTCCCAGTCCATGGACCCAGCTGGCCCAACCCCTGGGGCCAGCCTGCCAGGATACAGTGCCTACCCACTACCCGCTCTCTCACCCTCCACAAGCCCTGCCTTGCCCACCAGCCTGTCGCCACCCGGAGAAGCAGGGGAGCTATAGCTCAGTGCTTCCCCTACAGCCTCTGGGAGCCCACAAGGGGTCTGGGTACCCAGCTGGTGGGCTGAGCAGCCCCTACCTGAGGCAGCAGGCTGCCCAGGCACCCTATATGGCCCCAGTGGGCCTGGACACTTTTTCCTATCCCTCTGCCCCACTCCCTGCACCCTCACCAGGCCTCAAGCTGGACCCACCTCTTGCTCCCCGGTGCCCAATGGACTTTGCCCCCCAGACACTGGGCTTTCCTTATGCCCGGGATGACCTCTCTCTCTATGGAGCATCCCCGGGGCTTGGAGGGACGCCGCCTTCCCAAAACAGTGTACAGGCTGTGCCTTCTAGTGTGCAGCCCAGTGCCTTCCAGCGAGCATGCCAGCCGCTGCCCGCCAGCCAGCCCTGCCCAGAGCCCGTGAGGCCTGCAGAGAAGCCAATCCAGGAAGCAGAGGAGAAGGTGTGGCTGCCCAGCTGCAGGAAAGAGCAGCTCCAGCCCCAGCTCGATGAGCACCCTGGGGCACCCATTGTCATTGGGGATAGCCCAGTTCCACGCACCCCTCCAATGCTCCCACCATGTGCCCAGGAGCGCCAGTCTCTGCTGCAGAACAAGGGTTCACTGCCGCCAGGCTCTCCGCCTATGCCAATTATTGACAATGTCTTCAGCCTGGCCCCCTACCGTGACTATCTGGATGTGCAGGCTCCGGAGGACCAAGCTGAGCCTGACCCGGCCCCAGCCCCCAGTAAGAGCCCTGCCAAAGACTGTGGGGGGACCCTGCCTGCCCGGGAGGCCCCTTCAAAGGCTCCCTGCTCACTTAGAGAGGAGGTGGCCCTGGACTTAAGTGTGAAGAAGCCCTCGGCAGAGGCTCCTGTCCAGGTTCCTAGTCCCAAGATGTGTGCCAGGCCCACAGCAGCCCTGGATGCGCCAGGTGTGGGGAACACAGTCTCGGATCTGCCAGAGCTGGAAAAGATAGTCACGGAAGCTCCAGGGCTGCCCGGGGTGCCGGCAACCACCGAAGTCACCAGCCCAAGGACCAACTTCCACAGCTCCGTGGCCTTCATGTTCCGGAAATTCAAGATCCTCCGGCCAGCACCCTTACCGGCAGCCGTGGCCCCATCCGCGACCACCCCAGCCCCGGCGCCCGCCCAAGCTGTACCCACCCCCACGACTGTGCCCCTTGGTCTCCAGATTCTCACGCAGCCCTTGCCCGTGGCCTGCTTCAACCTGGCGCTGCCCAGTCCTCCCACCGTGGCCGAGGCCTCCCCCATCCCCCCGCCGGCCCCCTCGCCGGCCCAGGCCCCGGCCCCAACTCCAGCCTCTCCCCCAGCCCCGGCGGACTCTTCAGAGCAACACTTCACCGGCCTGCACACATCCCTGTGCGATGCCATCTCGGGCTCAGTGGCACACTCCCCGCCCGAGAAACTTCGGGAGTGGCTGGAGACGGCGGGGCCCTGGGGTGGGGCGGCGTGGCAGGACTGCCAGGCTGTGCAGGGGCTGCTGGGCAAGCTGCTGTCGCAGCTGCAGAGCTTCGTGTGCACGCAGCAGTGCCCCTTCCCCCACGTGGTGCGTGCCGGTGCCATCTTCGTGCCCATCCACCTGGTGAAGGAGCGCCTCTTCCCCCGGCTGCCGTCCGCGTCCGTGGACCACGTGCTGCAGGAGCACCGCGTGGAGCTGCGACCCACCACGCTATCCGAGGAGCGTGCGCTGCGTGAGCGGGCCCTGCGCGGCTGCACCTCGCGCATGCTCAAACTGCTGGCGCTGCGCCAGCTGCCCGACATCTACCCGGACCTGCTGGGCCTGCAGTGGCGGGACTGTGTCCGCCGCCAGCTGGGTGAGCATGGGGCAGCCCCAGTAGCCACCGGAGCTGTGTGATCGAGTGACAGGTGTGTGGGCTGTGTGAGTGGTCACAGCCGGGCCAAAGGACTGCCTGGGACTCAGGGCAGGGGAGCCCAAGGACTGGTGCTGGGGAGGGGCCTGGCTATCCCCGGGAGGCCCTGTGGACCCCCACCCCCACTCCCATCCCCCATCCCTCCTCACCCCGACACCACCGGGGCCTTCATGGCCTCTTCCCTAAGCCTCTGAGTGGGCCTGCTGCTCTGTCCCTGTGGAAACTTATCTTAACTTTCCCCGATGCTGCAGCTTCCCAGCTTCCCTCCTCTGCTGGGCCTTCTCCCACCTCAGTGTAGCCTTCTCCTTTGGGTTCTAGGGCTCTGATGAGGCCCTGTCCTCTATCTGAGGTCTCTTCCTCCTTTGTCTGTGTCCCACCCAGCTTCTCTTCTTCTGAGCTTGAGCCTCGAATTACTAAATGCATGCTGGCCTTTTGCACTCAGTATCTCTCCAACCCTTAACTCCTCCCAGACCCACACTCCTGAGCTTTCCCCTAAACCCTCTGCCCCCCACCCCACCTTCTCCACCTCAGTAAATGGTACCTGATTCCCGACAGCAGGCAGGGCTACCCTTCTCCCTCCAAACACAGTTGCCTTTTGAATGTGCCGTGTTTCAGTTGTCCCAGTATTTATAGTCACCGAAGCGCCCCCGTAAGTCGGAGCGATGTTTCTGGTTTGCTTTTCCCCTACTAAATGATGTCTTGTGCATACTGTTCTCCAGCTTGCTCTTTTTCTGTCCTGGAGCATCATGAGCTCAGGTTGCTTGGCCCTGCTCTGGGCAGCTGCTGCGTGCTGTGTACACTCACTCCCTCTGGGACTTTGGTGATGGTGCCAGGTGTGTCCATCGTGGCCTCTTGTGCATCAGGACACCTGGCACATGGAGGCCTGAGGCCTGTGAACTACTCTGTAGCCTTCCCTCACTGCTCCGCCATCCTGCCACCAAGCCTCTGTCTGGGCTGTGTCTCCACGGGAATGGTTTCTCATCCCCTCACCATCTGGCAGCCTTGCCCCAGGCTCTTGCCTTGTCCTGGCTCCACGTCAGGGTGGGGAAGGCTTCCAAGGCAGTGAGGCACACATGTGGAGCTTGGGGTCTAGGTGACAAGCATTGCTGACTCCTTAGCACTTAAGTTGGAGCACTTGCCCATATGGGTGCAAAGAGAACGTACGCGGGAGTGTTGTTGAACGGGGGTGGAGTGGAGTGAGGGGTATCATGCGTGGCTCAGAGGCTCAGTCTTCTCCCTGGACAGTTGGGCCGTCAAGCCCAGAGAGGACAGGGCCGTATTTCCCAGGCTGCCTGCTGGGCACTCCACAGTCCCCTCCTGCCCTGCCCAAGCCTGGAAGAGTCTGGGGCCTAGTGCCGAACTGACTGGGACCCAGGTTCTTCCTGCTGCTGGCTGGATTTGGTGCCCCAGTCACTTCCTCCCTGAGCTGAGTCCTCCCCTGATCCTGGGGGGGAGGTCTGCCCTTCTGTGGGTGTCCTTCGTGTTCTCCCTGACAGCCTCCCTTGCCACGAGGTATGCTCTTGGTCAGAAGCCCTCTCCTGCCCCCTCTGCTGCTTCCTCCCCTCCTGGGCCCTGGGGGTGGTCTTGTAGAAGGATGCCACTCTTAGGTGTAACAGGGCCCTCTCTCCATGCCCCACTTTCCATGCCTGTACAGGCCAGTAGTTCCTGTCTTGTTGGCCCTTTTACTTTTGTTCTTGGATGCTTGGATGCTCAGATGCTTTGCCTAAGTGGTACCATCATCTGATAGAGCCCTGGCGTCACCTGGGGAGAAATACACCCTTCGGCTCCGGCATACGTGGGGAATTCATGATGGCCGTGACCCTGCTGGGGCCCTCCAGACCTGAGGCAGAGCGGAACCACTGGTCTAGGTGGCTTTGGAGGCCAGGAGGTGGGACCTGAGGGTGTTGGGGTCTGCGGCCTGACTGTGTGTTCGTTTTCCAGGTAACTTTGACACTGAGGCTGGATCTGTGCCCTCCTCAGAACCCAGCATGGCCAGAGATGAGCCGGAGAGCCTAGCCCTGGCTTGGAAGTCACCTGTCCCCAAGGCCAGGAAGCCAGGGAGGAAGCCACCAACCCCTGGCCCGGAGAAAGCGGAGGCAACCGCTGGGGAAGGGTCCCACGGTACTTCCCCTACCCCTGCTGCCAACACCAGACCCCCCGGCCCCACACTAAGGGCCCGCTTCCGTAGCCTGCTGGAAACCGCTTGGCTCAGTGGCCTAGCACTGCCCACTTGGGGCCACAAGGTCTCAGGGCCGGACCGGTCTGTGCCCCACCCACAGGTGCTGGGTGGCCAAAGCCATCACCTGTAGCCTTGGTGGCTGTTTGGACAGCTGCTGTGTGGGGATCACTGTACCCCAACCTTTTGGGGTAAGGCCAGCTGCCCAGGGCCAGGAGTGGACATGCTGTTGGAGCTTCTCCTGCTCTGCTGCCCCCCACCCCGCAATGGGCTGAGAGCCCCTGAACTTTTTACTTGAGGATCTTTATTATTAGAAAGGACTACTTCCTGTTTCTTCCTTAGAGAAAATGTGTGAGCTTTGGGGCTCAACACACTTGGGCTTGAATCCTAGCTCCTGTGTTCCTTGCTGTGTAACCAGGCAAGTTACTTACTCCCTTGAGCCCTCAGTTCCCAGTTTGTAAGATAGGACAACACAGCCTACCTCACAGGGTTGTTGTGGGGGTGATGCCTGTCACACACCCATTAAGGTTTGCTCTCTGCTTCCTCCCCAGGACAGGGGCCTAGATCCCAGCCAGGGCCTGGAGTAGGAGGAGAAGGCAGGCAAAGTCTTTGTGTGTCATAGGACTTGATTATTTAGGGCGGTACAATGTACAGTGTGTATGACATACTTTCTAGAGTCATTTCCCTGGAAAGCCTGGGGCTATGCCCTAACGTCTGGGGTTGGGCCCTGACACCCCCCCTCCCCAGCCTGGAAGCTCTCTGGGGAGCCTGCCCCTTCCCTCCTTCACTACAGGGGGTGCTTGGATACAGCCTGGGGCTGGCATCCTTGTTCTGGGCCTGCTGCTTTCACCTCTGGGAGGCCCCAGGCCTGTCCTGAATTGACACCAGTGACTTCCCTGAGCTGCCTTGTCCCCCTGGTGCATCTTCCTGAGAAAGTGGTATGTTTGCTAGAAGCCAAGCAGCTGCAGGGACTCAGGGGCTAGACAAGACAGGCTGAATGACAGCTGGATCCTGGGAGGTCTCTGAAGATACGGACTGGGGACCCTGGCATTCCCCAAGCCAGAGCCCCATCACTCACGCCTGTTATGAGTGACCTCCTTGCAGAGTACTAAACTGAGCCAGAGGCTGGCAAACTGGGCCCTTGGCCTGGCTAAGGTTTGTAAGAAGGCTGTGGGCCCGGGAGGCAGGCCATTAAACATTAAAGCATTTGGGTTGTTTTTGGACCTGAGGCCTGGCTGTGTGTTTGGGCCAGGGGTTGGGGGGGGTCTCAAATTTAATAGGCCATCACCTAGTTCTTGGTAGTTCTCCCTGCTCCCAGCCCAGAAGGTGCCGAGGCTCACCATTATGCTGGCTAGCCGGGGCCAGGTGGGTCCTGGTCACACACCCACTGGGCGGCCACTCCCCTGCTCAGAGAAAGCCCCTCCTCCTGAGACCCTTGGGGGTCCTGGTGATCTTTGGGTTTGTGGCACACTGTCCCAGTGAGAAGTGCCGGTCACCACTCCCTAGCATGTGCCCCTCTCCAGCACCAAAGACATGCGCACTAAGGCGTCCCTAGAACAGTGCTGTCACCCCACCCCCATGCTGGTGACTCCATTCTGTGGAAGGACAGCTCCTTACACCTTAGCTGGTGTGGGGAGATGCTGGGTACGCCCTCCAGAGACCCTGCCTCTGCTGGTTGCTCTCCCTGCAGAGGTTTGTTCTCGGGGCTGCTAGGGTGGCTTCCTGATTTCCCACCCCATCTAGACTGAGGGCCAGCCCACTAGGACAGGTCAGACCTGTCGGGTCAACCGCAGTCTTCGTGAGCCTTCCCGGAGCCCAGCTACAGCATCCCTCCTGCGCCTGCTGACAGCTGGGGCCTGGCATTGCATGAGGCCATTGACTTCCTGGCGGCTGCCAGGATGCGGAGCAGCCGCCGCCATTGCCCTGCTGCCTGCCTGGGCCCGAGGAGTTCCTGGCCCGTGAAGGGCACAGGCCAGGAGAGAGTCAACTCCAACATGTGGTCACCGCAGTGACAGAACCTGGGAAGCAGGCTGTGGAAGTTTGACGGGGGCCTGACCTAGCTTGGGGACAAGGAAGTGTCCTTGGATCCCTGAAGAGATGCTGCCGGAAGTAGGCCTCAGAGGCAGGGAGGAAGAAGGTAAAAGCAAGGGAAAAGTGCACCAGGAGTACGGTGAACAGTGTCTGTGGAGGCCTGGGGGAATATTTGGGAAGGAAAACAGACTGCTCAGCCCCACAGCCTGGAGGCTAGGGGCTGTGGGGCGCCTGTTACCCAGAGAGCTGAAGTGCAGCCTGTCTGCTTCACTCTAGGCTACCTGAGTGGGGGGCATAGATGGGGTGACAACACGGGCCAAGTCACTGAACCCCCAGGCCCTCTGCCACCCTGTTGACTTCATCCACCTCATTGTTGAAACCTTCTGGATTTGGCTCTATTTCTTTTTTTCTCTTCCTTTTTCCTTTCCTTCTTTCCTTCCCTCCCTGCTGTCTTCCTACACTTCCTTGCCTGCCTACCATGCCCCTGCTCCCTGGCAGGCACACTTCCCACCGGCAGCCCTGGGTGGGCTCCGAGGCCTCAGCGTAGGCAGAGCCGCTCAGCTCCCAGGGGCACCTGCCCGTCTGCTGTGGCACTACAGGGCCTCCATGGTGCAGAGGCTGGGTTTCAGTATCCTGGCTGTGGAACTTGCTGGGGGAGGGGTCTGCTTCCAGGGGACAGCTCTGGCCTGGGAGCCCTTGTCGGAGGGGGTGGGGATGGCACTGCCCAAGACCACGTCTGAGGGAGGCTGCGCTCCCGCCCCTTACAGGGTTTTTCACAAGGCCTGTTCCGTGCCTCAGTCAGGGTGTTGACGGCTGACAGTGGAAGGTGTCAGCGGCCCCTGCCTTGCAGCGAAGCTAGAGCGGATCCACTCTGCCTTGGCTGATTGTGGCCCTTCAGGCCCCACAGTTCCCCCGTAACGGTCTAAGACTTCCGGGCTGGCATAACTCTTCTCACACAGAATCATCTGGAAAATGTTTGTCCAGTCCCCGTCAGGAACTCCTCAGCAGAGCCCAGAAAGCTGGGTTTGAACTCAGCCCCCACAGTGATCCTGGGTCAGGTGTTCAGGGATCCTTTTGAATAATGCTGACAACTCCCTTCAGGTGACAGATAAGAAAAACAGGTCCCCTCACTTGCTGCTGGTAACATCAAGTTAGGAGCTGTGTCAAGACGCTGCAGATCCAGTCCTAACACTTTGCACCTGCCACTGCTTCGCCCCAGCGGCTGAGCTCAGACCTGCTCGCCAGGCTTCTCTCCGCCTCAGGTGGCCTCACTAGACTACATGTAGGTCTCTGGCCTGAGTTGAGAAAGGGAGGATGGCGCTCAGGTGGGCCTGAGGCCTGAATGAGGCCCTGCCTCCCGGTGGCCCTACTTGGCACTTGGACCCAGTAGGAGGCAGAGGAGCCCAGCCTGCTAGAATCCCGGCCAGGAATTAAGCCTCAGGCCTGCAAGGTAAGTGACATGGGGTAGCTTTGTCTTGAGCCTGTGTTGGGTTGCTGGGGAGGGGAAGGAAGGAAGAGTGCAAGGCTCTGCTTGGCTAGGGGATTATGAAGACCCCCTTGGTAACCTCCAGGTGCTTCCAGCCCTGCCTAGTTCTCACTAGGGGGTTGGGGTGAATGGGCTGGGTCTCCCGAAACCCCCATAGGGGAAATGGAGCAGGGCCCAACCCACCTGCCTGAACGTGCCTCTTCTGACCCCACAGTCCTGCCAGAGGTGGGAGTAGTGTCTCCAGCCCCTGACCCTCACCCATGCCTGCTGCTCCTTCCACCCCAGCCCCAGCTGAGGAAGGCCACAGGGACACCCCAGTCAGGGGGCACTGAGCCCTGCTGCTGGCTCTTGTCCTGTGTGCTTTCTAGACCCCTTTCCTGAGTACCTCTCCCAGCCTAGCCCAGTGCAGCCCTTTCAGGCTCCAGGGCAGGAGAAGGTGTTGCAGACCCCCTCCTATCGTCTCTAACTGGACAGGCTCTCTCGCCTCTGCCTCAGTCTTGGAGGGGCCCAGCTCCCAGGCTTCTGTGTCTTCTTGGGGCAGTGAGAGCCTGGGCTCCTGGGAAGAGGGTGCTGAGCCCCTGAGTCCCTTGAAAAACCCTCAAGAGGCCCCCCTCTATGATTACTAGACTGGGGCAGAGGGTCACTTGCTTCTTTCTTCACTAGCCACCAGATAAAATCATCTACAGACCTCTCCTCAGATGGGGGTGGTGGGGACAGAGCAGGCTCCTCCCCTACCTGTAGTTCAGAGCCTGGGACTCCAAGCTTGGCAGCGGCTTCTCCTCAAACCGTATAAACCTCCCAGACCTGAGCACCCTGTCAGAAGAATGGGAGCTTTGGTCTGGGGCCCCTCAGCACAGATGCCAGAGGCTTCCATTAGCCTCCACCCTTCATCCCGAAGCATCCTTACTCCTGGGTTCCCATCCACCTTGAGTGGGCAGATCTCTGGAGAAAGCCCTGGCTCAAAGAGGCCTGGGTCCCCCAACAGACCTGGGCCCTGCCTGCCTTTCTGTGAGGCTTGGCACCTCGCTGGTATAGGAGAGCCGGGGTGGCCTTGTCCAGCCTTCACTGCCACCCCATAGCTTGCCACCTGCTGACAGCGAGGACACATCAGTCTCCCAGCCCTGTCTGCTACCGCCCTACCACTCTGGCATCACCAAGTCAGCAACGGTAAGGGTCCCAGCCACTGAAGGACTGGTCCCCACCAGATCTGCCAAGTGCTGCCCTAACTCTGCCTTGCAGAGTTGTTGCCAGCTGTCCCAGAGGATGGGACTGTCCCTGTCACCAGAGGCAGATCTGAGTCATCCAGGCACAGCCCTACCCTCAAGCAGGGCCCTTCCAGGCTTGTTTTCTCAGCTGGTCAGCAGACCCAAAGTCCCAGTGAGGTCTGGACGGCCTGTGTCCCATCCCACTGTGTCCCTTGCCCCTGAGAGGGGTCTGGGTCCAGTCATGGCCTAGAATTTGGATACATTTGAGATGGAGACCACATCTGGCAGGTTCCAGGACAGCCCATGGGCTTGCCTGCCAGAGCCCCTGTACTCCTCTCCATGTCCACGTCATGCATGTCACCTGTGCACCACTCCTGATGGACCAGACTTTGTCAGTGTCCACCAGCGCAGCTGGGAAGTTGGCCAAGAAGGGAGAAGCCTGGTTTGGGGGTCAGTGGAAGAGGGCCTGAATCAGAATGTCTGGGAGCGACTCTCTGCTGACCTTCCTTTCTCCTTGGCCTCAAAGAAGGCGGTTTTCTACATGTCACCAGCACACACAACACAGCCCCTGGTCTTTCCATCCCTAGAATGCATTATCCACTTCCCTGCACCACTGACAGCTTTGTGAAATGTGGTTATCCCTGCTCTCCTCATCAAAGAGGGTCAACTGAGGTGGAGAGGTGGAATGGCTCCCCCATGGCCCCAGCCCGTCTCTGGGTGGTTGTGTTGGGGGGGTGCCAACCTTAGGGACCCCCTACAGCAGTCTTCTCTCCTCAGGCGTGTGCTGTCCTCATGCCCATCTTCCTAAAAGCCAGTCTTTTTCTAGTAAGTCTTCTTGGCTCCATGGGGTGGATGGGGCTCCAGCCCTAGGGTTAGGGCCTCTCAAGCCCTGTCTGCCTCTCAAGCCCCTTTCAGACGAGGGAGAGACCTGGGCCTCTATTGCTGCTGACGTCCACTAGCTGCCTCTTCTCCACACTTGTTCCCTGCAGCCAGAGGTCGGGCTAGGCGCAGAGCTGGGTGGAGGTCTAGGGGCAGAGTCTGCCCACCAGCTCCTGCCTGGGCCCTGTGGCAGCCAGCAAGTGCCAGCTCATTGGCCTGGCTGTGCTCAGCCCCACCGGTGAGTGGGAGGATGCTCGCTATCTTCTAGAACATGCCCACCACACTTCGTACCTCCTGGATTCCCTGGCAGACCTGTTACCTGCCCCTCTGACTGTCCTGAGCCCCAGCTCAAATCTTCCCTGCCCACAAGAACCTTTTCCTGAAGGGTCATCCCCCCACCTATATACCCCCTCCCTTCAGAGCTTAGGGTGAGGGTTCCTGTGAGGGTTGGTCATCAGGGATGGCCTAAAAGCATCCAGAGGAAGGCGTGGATAGTTGTAATTCCCACAGGGCCAGGCCCTCCTCTGCCTCCACCTCACCTTCCAGGACAGCCCAGTGCCCTGCTTCCTTTGGTCATGAGCCTGCTGGGAGGTGTGGTTGTCCTTGCTTGATCGGGCTTCCGAGGCAATACTGACCTCAGCATGAGACAGAAGGAAAGATTGGCGTGGCAGGAGTTGTCCCAGGTGACCACAGGGTCCTGACCAGGTCAGGGTCACCACAGCAGGGCCTGGGTCTTGGCACAAGGTGGCCGGAGATGGCAGGGGAGGAGGGCTCTGTTATATGTCCCAATGCCCTTCCAGTTTTGTGCCCGGCAGGGTATATCCAGAGCACCCCGGGCCCAAGAAGCTGCCTATCACCTTGGTGGTCCTGGAGTCAACACCCTGCTCATGATGAGAGCCAAACCTGCTGGGTCCTGAAAGCAGGTAGAGCCCCTTCACCTTCCACGGCCTTTGAGGTGGGAAGATGTTCCTAGAGGCATAAGGGATGGGAGCAGATTGGAAGTATTGGCATCTCAACCCCAAGGCTCCATAGGCTGTCCTCCCCAGGGGAAGCTCTGAGGGCCAGGGGTGGGACCTCTGAACCTAGCCCTTCTGCTGTGAGTCTCCTGGCTCCAAAAAAGAGTGCTTGTTCAAGGTCACCTTGTAGGGAGGGCGGAGTGGGACTTGGGCTCTTCCTTACTTAGAAACAACTTTATGTCCCCTCCCTCTACAGGCAACAAATAACCAGGGCAACCTCTCCACTGGAATTTCACCTTCATTTATATCTGGAAGGGATGGGAAGGAATAGGGGGCTGGGGGCCTCCCAGCCCTACCTTCCCAACCACCTTTTGTCCCGTTGGAGGACAGATGCTCTCCAGGCTACAGTATGAGTGGCTCATCACTGGGCCTTGAGTCTTAGAGTGCTCCCATGTGCTTCTTTTTTTTTTAAATTATTTTTATTTTTTATTAACATATAATGTATTATTAGCCCCAGGGGTACAGGTTTGTGAATTGCCAGGCTTACACACTTCACAGCACTCACCATAGCACATACCCTCCCCAACATCCATAACCCAGCCACCCTCTCCATGCCCCCCTCCCCCCAGCAACCCTCAGTTTGTTCTGTGAGATTAAGAGTCTCTTATGGTTTGTCTCCCTCCTGATCCCATCTTGTTTCATATTTTCCTTCCCTACCCCCCAACCCCCTCACATTGCCTCTCAAATTCCTCATACCAGGAAGATCATATGATAATTGTCTTTCTCTGTGTGACTTATTTCGCTCAGCATAATACCCTCTAGTTCCATACACATCGTCGCAAATGACAAGATTTCATTTCTTTTGGTGGCTGCATAGTATTCCATTGTATATATATACCACTTCTTCTTTATCCATTCATCTGTTGATGGACATCTAGGTTCTTTCCATAGTTTGGCTATTATGGACATTTGCTGCTATAAACATTCGGGTGCATGTGCCCCTTCGGATCACTATGATTGTATCCTTAGGGTAAATACCCAGTAGTGCAATTGCTGGGTCGTAGCGTAGCTCTATTTTCAACTTTTTGAGGAACCTCCATGCTGTTTTCCAGAGTGGCTGCACCAGCTTGTAGGTGCACTGTTGATGTACTACCCACAGTGTAGGAGGGTTCCCTTTTCTCTGCATCCTCACCAGCATCTGTCATTTCCTGACTTGTTAATTTTAGCCAGTCTGACTGGCATAAGGTTTTGATTTGTATTTCCCTGATGCCGAGTGATGTGGAGCACTTCATGTGTCTGTTGGCCAACTGGATGTCGTCTTTGCAGAAATGTCTGTTCATGTCCTCTGCCCATTTCTTGGTTGGATTATTTGTTCTTTGGGTGTTGAGTTTGACACGTTCTTTATAGATTTTGGATACTAGCCTTTTATCTAATATGTCGCTTGCAAATCTTCTCCCATTCTGTCAGTTGTCTTTTGGTTTTGTTGACTATTTCCTTTGCTGTGCAAAAGCTTTTGATCTTGATGAAGTCCCAATAGTTCATTTTGCCCTTGCTTCCCTTGCCTTTGGTGATGTTTCTAGGAAGAAGTTGCTGTGGCTGAGGTCGAAGAGGTTGCTGCCTGTGTTCTCCTCAAGAATTGTAATGGATTCCTTCCTCACATTGAGGTCTTTCATCTATTTTGAGTCTATTTTCATGTGTGGTGTAAGGGAATGGTCCAGTTTCATTTTTCTGCATGTGGCTGTCCAATTTTCCCAACACCATTTGTCGAAGAGAGTCTTTTTTCCATTGGACATTCTTTCCTGCTTTGTCAAAGATTAGTTGACCATAGAGTTGAGGGTCTATTTCTGGGCTCTCTATTCTGTTCCACTGATCTCTGTGTCTGTTTTTATGCCAGTACCATACTGTCTTGATGATGACAGATTTGTAATAGAGCTTGAAGTCTTGATTTGTGATACCACCAACTTTGGCTTTCTTTTTCAACATTCCTCTGGCTATTCGAGGTCTTTTCTGGTTCCATATAAATTTTAGGATAATTTTTTCCATTTCTTTGAAAAAAATGGGTGGTATTTTGATAGGGATTGCATTAAACATGTAGATTGCTTTAGGTAACATAGACATTTTCACAATATTTTTTCTTCCAATCCATGAGCATGGAACATTTTTCCATTTCTTTGTGTCTCCCTCAATTTCTTTCATGAGTACTTTATAGTTTTCTGAGTACAGATTCTTTGCCTCTTTGGTTAGGTTTATTCCTAGGTATCTTATGGTTTTGGGTGTAATTGTAAATGGGATTGACTCCTTAATTTCTCTTTCTTCTGTCTTGTTGTGTGTATAGAAATGCAACTGATTTCTGTACATTGATTTTATAACCTGACACTGAATTCCTTTATGAGTTCTAGCAGTTTTGGAGTGGAGTCTTTTGGGTTTTCCACATAAAGTATCATATTGTCTGCAAAGAGTGAGAGTTTGACTTCTTCTTTGCCGATTTGGATGCCTGTAATTTCTTTTTGTTGTCTGATTGCTGAAGCTAGGACTTCTAGTACTATGTTGAATAGCAGTGGTGATAATGGACATCCCTGCCGTGTTCCTGACCTTAGCGGAAAATCTCTCAGTTTTTCTCCATTGAGAATGATATTTGCTGTGGGTTTTTCATAGATGGCTTTGATGATATTGAGGTATGTACCATCTATCCCTACATTTTGAAGAGTTTTGATAAAGAAAGGATGCTGTACGTTGTCAAATGCTTTTTCAGCATCTATTGAGAGTATCATATGGTTCTTGTTCTTTCTTTTATGTGTTGTATCACATTGGTTGATTTGTGGATGTTGAACCAATCTTGCAGCCCTGGAATAAATCCCACTTGGTCATGGTGAATAATCCTTTTAATGTACTGTTGGATCCTATTGGCTAGTATTTTGGTGAGAATTTTCGCATCTGTGTTCATCAAGGATATTCGTCTGTAATTCTCTTTTTTGATGGGGTCTTTGTCTGGTTTTGGGATCAAGGTAATCCTGGCCTCATAAAATGAGTTTGGAAGTTTTCCTTCCTTTTCTATTTTTTGGAAGAGTTTCAGAAGAATAGGAATTAATTCTTCTTTATTTTTATTTTTTAAAAGATTTTATTTTTATTTATTTGACAGGCAGAGATCACAAGGAGGCAGAGAGGCAGGGAGAGAGAGACGGAGAAGCAGACTCCCTGCTGAGCAGAGAGCCCGATGTGGGACTCAATCCCAGGACCCTGGGATCATGACCTGAGCCAAAGGCAGAGGCCTTAACCCACTGAGCCACCCAGGCGCCCCAGAATTAATTCTTCTTTAAATGCTTGGTAGAATTCCCCTGGAAAGCTGTCTGGCCCTGAGCTCTTGTTTGTTGGGAGATTTTTTAAAAGACTTTATTTATTTATTTATTTTACAGAAAGAGATCATAGGTAGGCAGAGTCAGGCAGAGAGAGAGGGGGAATCAAGCTCCCTGCTGAGCAGAGAGCCCAATGCGGGGCTTAATCCCAGGACCCTGAGATCATGACCTAAGCTGAAGGCAGCGGCCTAATCCACTGAGCCACCCACGTACCCCTGTTGGGCGATTTTTTTGATGACTGTTTCAATCTCCTTACTGTGTATGGGTCTGTTCAGGTTTCTATGTCTTCCTGGTTCAGTTGTGGTAGTTATATGTCTCTAGGAATGCATCCATTTCTTCCAGATTGTCACATTTGCTGGCATATAGTTGCTCATAATATGTTCTTATAATTGTTTGTATTTCTTTGGTGTTGCTTGTGATCTCTCCTCTTTTATTCATGATTTTATTTATTTGGATCCTTTCTCTTTTCTTTTTGATAAGTCTGGCCAGGAGTTTATCAATCTTATTAGTAAGCTCCTAGTTTCATTGATTTGTTCTATTGTGGTTTTTTTTGTTTCTATTTCATTGATTTCTGCTCTGATCTTTATTATTTCTCTTCTCCTGCTGGGTTTAGGTTTTCTCTGCTGTTCTTTCTCCAGCTCCTTTAGGTGTAGGGTTAGGTTGTGCATGTGAGACCTTTCTTGTTTCTTGAGAAAGGCTTGTATCGCTATATATTTTCCTCTCAGGACTGCCTTTGCTGTGTCCCACAGATTTTGAACAGTGGTATTTTCATTATCATTTGTTTCCATGAGTTTTTTCAATTCTTCTTTAATTTCCTGGTTGACCCATTCGTTTTTTAGTAATATGCTCTTTAGCCTCCATGTATTTGGGTTCTTTCCAAATTTCCTCTTGTGATTAAGTTCTGGCTTCAGAGCATTGTGGTCTGAAAATATGCAGAGAATGATCCCAATCTTTTGGTACTGGTTGAGACCTGATTTGTGACCCAGGATGTGATCTATTCTGGAAAATGTTCCATGTGCACTAGAGAAGGATGTATATTCTGTTGCTTTGGGATGGAATGTTCTGAATATATCTGTGATGTCCATCTGGTCCAGTGTGTCATTTAAGACCTTTATTTCCTTATTGAGCTTTTGCTTGGATGATCTGCCCACTTCAGTGAGGGAGGTGTTAAAGTCTCCTACTATTATTGTACTACTCTCAATGTGTTTCTTTGATTTTGTTATTAATTGGTTTATATAGTTGGCCTCTCCCATGTTGGGGGCATAGATATTTAAAATTGTTAGATCATCTTGTTGGAAAGACCCTTTGAGTATGATATACTCATCTCTTATTATAGTCTTTGGCTTAAAATCTAATTGATCTGATATAAGGATTGCCACCCCAGCTTTCTTTTGATGTCCATTAGCATGGTAAGTTGTTTTCCACCCACTCACTTTAAATCTAGAGGTGTTTTTGGGTCTAAAATGAGTTTCTTGTACACAGCATATTGATGGGTTTTGTTTTGTTTTAATCCATTCTGATACCCTGCGTCTTTTGATTGGGGCATTTAGCCCATTTACATTCAAGGTAACTATTGAGAGATATGAATTTAGTGCCATTGTATTGCCTGTAAGGTGTCTGTTACTGTATATTGTCTCTGTTCCTTTCTGGTCCACTACTTTTAGGCTCTCTCTTTGCTCAGAGGGCCCCTTTCAATATTTCCTGTAGATCTGGCTTGGTGTTTACAAATTCTTTTAGTTTTTGTTTGTCCTGGAAGCTTTTTATCTCTCCTTCTGTTTTCAATGATAGCCTAGCTGGATATAGTATTCTTGGCTGCTTGTTTTTCTAATTTAGTGCTCTGAATATATCATGCCAGTTCTTTCTGGCCTGCCAGGTCTCTGTGGATAAGTCTGCTGCCAATCTAATATTTTTACCATTGTATGTTACAGACTTCTTGTCCCGGGCTGCTTTCAGGATTTTCCCTTTGTCACTAAGACTTGTAAGTTTTACTATTAGATGACGGGGTGTGGACCTATTCTCATTGATTTTGAGGGGAATTCTCTGCACCTCCTTGATGCTTGTCTCCTTTGCTGTATTAGGGAAATTCTCTACAATAATTCACTCCAATATACCTTCTGCGCCCCCCTTCTTCTTCCGGAATCCCAATTATTCTAATATTGTTTCATCTTATGGTATCACTTATCTCGAATTCTCCCCTCGTGGTCCAGTAGTTGTTTGTCTCTCTTTTGCTCAGCTTCTTTATTCTCCATCATTTGGTCTTCTATATCACTAATTCTTTCTTCTGCCACATTTATCCTAGCAGTAAGAGCCTCCATTTTTTATTGTACCTCATTAATAGCTTCTTTTTATTTCAGCTTGGTTAGATTTTAGTTCTTTTATTTCTCCAGAAAGGGCTTTTATTTCTCCAGACAGGGTTTCTCTAATATCTTCCATGCCTTTTTCGAGCCCAGCTAGCACCTTGAGAATCGTCATTCTGAACTCTAGATCTGACATATTCACAATGTCCATATTGATTAGGTCCGTAGCCTTCTGTACTGTCTTTTTTTTTTTTTTTTTTGTGGTGAGTTTTTCTGCCTTGTCATTTTATCCAGATAAGAATATATGAACAAGAAAATAAAATACTTAAAGGGTGGCAAAGATCCCAGAAAAATGTGTGTTAACTAACTCAGAAGAGACCTCCCAAATCATGGGGAAAAGAAAGGGAATAAAAAGAAGTTCAGAAAAAATTGTTTTTAATTGAAAAAAATATATATATACATTAGACTGGTGAATAGAACAGAGCCACCCACTTGATTTTGGGGGTATTTTGGTCTCTTGAAGGAACTACCTCCCAAATTTTTAAAGAAAGAAAAAATATATATATATATGTGTGTGTGTGTGTGTGTGTATACACACACACACATATATACGCAAAAATAAGAGTAAACACAATGAAGGGATAAAATATGACTGTAAAGATGAAAATTTTTAAAAATTCTAAAAAAGGAGTTGATAAGATAAGTTGGCTGGGAAAAGAAAGAAAAAGAAAGTGGAGAGAATTTGCTCAGGCTGGAGACTAGAACAAAGCCCTGTGCTAGATTTAGGGTATATTTTGATCTATTAGAAGAAATTATATCCAAAATTTTTTTAGAAGAAAAAACCCTATATGTATAAAAAAATAATGTTAGATACAATATAGGATAAAATATGACTATAATAATAAAGGTTCAAAAAGATTTTTTTAAAGAAAGGTATTGTTAAGATAAACTAGTTAAAAAAACATTAAAAGAGGAAAGAGTAAAAGTTAAAAAAATTAGAATAAGAAAAAAATAAAATTAAAAAAATTTTCATTAACTTTGTAAGACTAGAGAATCATGAGGAGAAAGCCATGAATTCCATGCTTTGCTTTCCCCTCCTCTGGAATTCTGCTGTTCTCCTTGATCAGTGAGCTTGGTATTGGCTGGATGTTCTTGCTGATCTTCTGGGGGAGGGGCCTGTTGTAGTGATTCTCAAGTGTCTTTGCCCGAGGCAGAATTGCGCCAGGGGCTGGGCTAAGTAATCTGCTCCAGTTTGCTCTCAGGAGCTTTTATTCCCTGATCGCTGTCCGTAGAATTCTGAAGGATGGGAATGAAAATGGTGGCCTCCTAATCTCCGGACAGAGGAGCGGAGAGCTCAGGCCCTACTCCTCAGTGCTCAAGAAAATTGAGAGAAGTGCTCAATCACTCCCGTCTCCCTGGTCTCCTGCTGTGCTCTGAGCTCACCTGGCCTATGACTGAGCATTTCTGTCTTGGGCACACAGCCCTGTTTGGAATCTCCAAACCCAGCAGATTCCTGCCTGCAGAGGAGGAAGGTGAGTCTCTCCGGATCTGCCACTTGTGGCATCCCTGCTCAAAGAGCAGTGTCCTGACTGTGCCAAGGATCACAGTTTAAGGTAATCTGGAGCTGCGAGCTCACTCCTCGGCTCCGTCTCTGTAGCTGGCTTCCCTGCTCTAATACCTGCTTGCTCTGCCACACTCAGACACCCCTGATCTTTCTATGACCCTGTGGGACCTGAGACTACGCTGTCCCCGTGAGGGCTCCACCCCAGCTCAGCCTCTAGAGCAATGTCCCTCAGTGGAGCAGACTCTTAAAAGTTCTGATTTTGTGTTCCGTTGCTCTGCCACTTGCCAGGAGCCAGCGCCCCCCCCCTGCCCTGCAGTCTATCTTCCTGTCACTTTGGATTCACTTCTCTGCAGGTCCTACCTTTCAAAAAGTGGTCAGTTTTCTGTTTCTAGAATTGCTGCTCTTCTCTTCAATCTCCTTTTTTTTTTTAAGATTTTATTTATTTATTTGACAGACAGAGATCACAAGTAGTGAGAGGCAGGCAGGGAGAGAGAGGAGGAAGCAGGCTTTCTGTGGAGTAGAGAGCCCGACGTGGGGCTTGATCCCAGGGCCCTGGGATCATTACCCGAGCTGAAGGCAGAGGCTTTAACCCACTGAGCCACCCAGGCACCCCTCTTCGATCTCCTTTTGGGTTTGTAGGTGTTTGGAATGGTTTGATAAGCTATCTAGCTGAATTCCTGCTACCTGATGTCATCTCAGCCTGCTACTCCTCCACCATCTTGACTCCTCCCCTGATTCTTTTTTTTTTTTAAGATTTTATTTATTTTATTTGACAGAGAGAGACACAGCAAGAGAGGGAACACAAAGAGGGGAAGTGGGAGAGGGAGAAGTAGGCTTCCTGCTGATCAGGGAGCCCGATGCGGGGCTTGATCCCAGGACCCGGGGATCAGGACCCGAGCTGAACGCAGATGCCCAAAAACCAAGCCATCCATGCGCCCCTCATGTGCTTCTTGATCCAGGTGTCCAGGACCTTGGATCTGTCTCACTAGAGTTCCTCGCACCCCCAGCCCTGGGGCCTTCTCCACTCCCAGCCCTGGAAGATCCCAGGGCATAGCCATCCCCATGGCTCTGACACCAAGACAGGCTTTGGCCATTGTAGTTCCCCCTGGAGCCTCGGGCCATTGCCCTGCCACTGTCCAGCCCCTGGAGGGACACTTGGCTACAGCTTCTGGGCCCTGGACCAGACCTGTGCATCTTTCTGTTCCGGATGAATCATCTTGACAAATTGGACACAGCTTTGCTGGATGTCCTGGGCTGGGCTAGGCCCCTCCACACAGTGGCAGATCTTTCCCTTCAGGCTCCAGCAGGCTCTGAGCTGAAGGTGGCATGGGATCTGTTGTCACTGGACGAGATGTCCCAGGACATCTGCTTCAGGTCTTGGCCCCTGTGGTCTCTTTTGGGCATGACACCTTATCCCATGCAGTTTCCTGCTATGGCCACAAGAGCCTCCCCTAGCACCCTCCCTACCTCAGGCCAGTGTCAGGACATCTGCCATTCCAGGCAGAAGCCCAAGGACAGAGCCAGGCCTGGGGAATTGTCCCCAGGTGGTGACGGCCCTGGCCAACCAGCCATGGGTCCACGCTCCCTCATTGTGGCTGGTGAGTGACACCCACTACCCTTCCCTGGCCTGCTGTCCCCCTGGGGGGACCAGGTGTGACCCCACCAGATCTTTGTCTGCTTCTAGCCTCTGCTCTGCCCACCAGGCTCTCAGGTGAATGCAACCGTCCTGCCTATTTCCTTGACTGTCCTCAACAGGAAATGTATAGAGCCACTCAGACATCACATCTTTTGTCAACCAGGCCCTTGCCAGACACGTGACCACCTCAATAGGCCTGGGGCCAGGCTCAGGGTATCCAGAGGCCATGTTCTCCTTCTGGGACCTAGCCCCAGAGGCTCCTGTAGACCTTTCCCTAGCCAAGCAATGGCCTGATGGGCAGCTTCCCCTTTTCCAGTGCAGGGCGCCTTACAAGGGCAGGAGAGTGGGGAGGAAGGTCAGGTAAGAGCTCTGCTCCTGCCTCCCCCATTTAAAGTTCATTGGAAGTGAGGTGTCCATCCCTGTCTGCCTCCCCCTCCCTGGCCTACTGTAGGTTCCATTTTGAGGTTCCCACTGAGTGTCAGAAGTGGTGGTGGTGGTGCTTGGCCTCAGCATTCCTCCTGACCTTCTGGGCCTGGGCAACCACTGGCCCAAGAGAGCCCTGGCCAGCTTGTTTCCCACACTGCCACCTCCCAATGTGTGTGCAGCATGCTTTGTCTTCTGGGTGAGCAGAAGGAAGATGCAGAGTTCCTACCTTCTAGGTTCAGATCCTAGTAAATTCCCTGCCATGGGAATGTGGTGCTGAAGAATGCAGGTTCTGGGGTCATTCAGACAGTTGGGGTTTGAGCCCCCCCCGGCCACTTTGTGACCTTGGGCAAGTCACTTCACTCCTATGCCTCCCCTTCTTCAGCCATTCTATGGAGACAAGAGCACCAGGTTCACAGGTACTTGGTGAGTACTAGGCTGTTGGCAAGAACGGAGCTCTGGAGGAGGTGGTAGGCAGAGTGACTGAGCCTCTTATCAATCTGGAGAATGAAGTTGCATGGTGCCAGGGCTGTTGTGAAAATGTTCTGTGTGTGGCTGGTGGTAGGCCATGGGAAGTGATACTGCAGCCCCATCCTGCCTGCGGGGAAGTCCCACTTAGGAAAGACCCCTCATGTGTATGGGGGAGCTGGAAGCTGGTATTCTCAGCCCCAGGCCAGACCCCTCCACTGACCTCTAATGACCCATCCAGCTGACCCTGGTGGTGGCTGTCCCACTCAATGGCCATCTGGGTGACACCTCTCCAGGTGGACCCATCCCCTTTACACATTGCAGGTACTATCATGTCACCTCAAGAGAAGTCAGGCCTCTCTGAAATGAAACAAATTGCAAATGACACAAATAGGAAGATGTACCCACGCTCACGATTGGAATACTATTGTTAAAATGTCCATACTACCCAAAATGATCTATAGATTAATGCAATCATTATCAAAACACCAATAGCCTTTTTTACAGGACTAGAACAAGTAATACTAATGTTTGTATGCACCACAAAACATTTGTATGAACAGCCAGAGCAATCTTGAGAAAGAACAAAGTGGGAAGTATCACAATTCCAGATTGTAAGATACACTACAAAACTATAATAATCAAAACAGTATGACACTGACACGAGAATAGACACATAGATCAGTGGAACAGGATAGAGAGCCCAGAAATAAACCCACAACTATATGGTCAATTAGTCTATGACAGAGAAGACAAGAATATACAATGGAGAAAAGACAATTTCTTTAATAAGAGGTGCTGGGAAAACTGGACAGCTACATGCAGAAGAATGAAGCTGGGGCACTTCCTTGCCCCCCCCACAAAAATAAATACCTAAATGTGTGACCTAAAACAATGAAACTCTTGGAAGAAAACATTAGCAGTTATCTATTTGACATTGGTCTTAAAAACATTGTTCTAGAGATGTTTCCTCAGGCAAGGGAAACAAAGGCAAAAATAAACAATTGGGATTAAAAAGCTTGCACAGTGACGAAAGCCATTAACAAAATGAAAAGGCGGGACGCCTGGGTGGCTCAGTTGGTTAAGCAGCTGCCTTCGGCTCAGGTCATGATCCCAGGGTCCTGGGATCGAGTCCCACATCGGGCTCCTTGCTCGGCGGGGAGCCTTCTTCTCCCTCTGCCTCTGCCTGCCTCTCTGCCTGCCTGTGCTCGCTCCCGCTCTCTCTGACAAATAAATAAATAAAATCTTAAAAAAAAAAAATGAAAAGGCAACCTATGGAATGGGAGAGTGTATTTGTAAATGATATATCTAAAAAGGAGTTAATATCTAAAATATATAAGGAACTTCTACAAATCAAATCAAAACAAAACAAAACCAGTTCAATTTAAAAATGGGCAGAGGGGGGCGCCTGGGTGGCTCAGTGGGTTAAGCCTCTGTCTTCAGCTCAGGTCATGATCTCAGGGTCCTGGGGTCGAGCCCCACGTCGGGCTCTCTGCTAGGCAGGGAGCCTGCTTCCCCTTCTCTCTCTGCCTGCCTCTCTGCCTACTTGTGATCTCTGTCAAATAAATAAATAAATAAATAAAATCTGTAATAAATAAATAATAAAAATGGGCAGAGGAACCGAATAGAAATTTTTCCAAAGAAGACATACAGATAGCAACAGGCATGTGAAAAAATATTCAACATCTCTAATCATTAGGGAAGTGCAAATCAAACCCACAATGAGATGTCACCTCACACTAGTTAGAATGGCTAGTACCAAAAAAAACAAGAAATATCAAGTGTCGGTGAGGATATGGAAAAAAAGGAACCCTCGTGCACTGTTGGTGGGAATGCAAACTGGGGCAGCCTCTGTGAAAAACAGTATGGTGGTTCCTCAAAAATTTAAAACTAAAAATATCGGGGCACCTGGGTGGCTCAATGGGTTAAGCCCCTGTCTTTGGCTCATGTCATGGTATCCGGGTCCTGGGATCTAGCACTGCATCAGGCTCTGCTTCCCCCCACCTCTGCCTGCCTCTCTGCCTACTTGTGATCTCTCTCTCTCTGTCAAATAAATAAATAAAATCTTAAAAAAAAAGAAATATCATGTGATCCCATAATTCCACTACTGGGTATTTACCCAAAGAAAATGAAAACATGGGCACCTGTGTGGCTCAGTCGGTTAAATATCTGTCTTCAGCTCAGGTCATGATCCCAGGGTCCTGGTATCGAGCCCTGAGTTTAGCTCCCTGCTCAGCAGGGAGTCTAGTTCTCCCTCTCCCTCTACCCCTACCCCGTACTCATGCTCTCTCTCTCACACACCCTCTCTCTCTCTCAAATAAATCTTTAAAAAAAGAGAATGAAAACCCTAATTTGAAAAGATACATGCTCCCCTATGTTTACTGCAACACTATTTACAATAGCCAAGTTTTGGAAGTAGCCTGAGTGTCCACTGGTAAGTGAATGGATAAAGATGTGGTATATAGACACAATGGAATATTAGTCAGCCATGAAAAGAATAAGATCGTGCCATTTGCAACAATATTGATGAGCCTAGAGGGCATTATACTAAGCAAAATAGGTCAGAGAAAGAAAAAAACCAGACCAGTGAAATCTAAAAAACAAACAAAGAAAGCAGAAACCGACCCATAAATACAGAGAACAAACTGGTAGTTGCCAGATGGGTTGGGAAGAATAGCCAAATGGATGCAGGAGAGCGGGAGATAGAGGCTTCCAGTGGTGGGATGTGTAAGTCATGGAGGTGAAAGGTGCAGCATAACAAATAGAGCCAGTGATACTGTAACAGTGTATGGTGACAGATAGTAGCTATATTTGCTACTATCTTTGCTGTGGGCATAGCACAACACCGTGGTTGAATCACTATGTCATACACCTGAATGTAATGTAATATTGTGTGTCAACTCCCATTTTTTGAAAAATTTTTTTCATTTATTTGACGGAGAGAGACAAAGCAGGAGAAGGGACACAAGCAGGGGGAGTGGGAGAGGGAGAAGCAGGCTTCCCACTGAGCAGGCAGCCCAGTGTGGGGCTCGATCCCAGGACCCTGGGATCATGACCTGAGCCGAAGGCAGACGTTTAATGACCGAGCCAGCCAGGCACCCTCAACTGTCTCTCTCTCTTTTTTTTTTAATGTTCTATGAATGTGGCTGCTCTGTCTCTCAAAATATTATATTTTACTCACCTCTCTTGTGATGATGTGAGATGATAAAATGCCTACATAATGACATGAAGTGAGGTGAATGACTTGGACACTGTGAGGTAGCATTAAGCTACTAGTGGCTGACATATGGCACAATCATCTGCTTCCAGTTTATGCTTGACTACAGGCAAGTACATGCTTGACTACATGACTTGAGCACAGAAAGTGAAAGACACACACACACAATGAAACCACAGATTGTGAGGGAGAACTGTATGCAGTTCATACATACAGCACATTCATGTATGCAGCACACACATCCATCTAAATGAGTATTTTTACTTTTTTAACTTTCTTTTTATGGAAATTTTCTATCTGTACAGAGATAGAGAAAATAACGATCCCGTCACTCATTTTCAATCATTACCAAATACAAGTAATCTTGCTTCCTCTATACTCTCCATACCCTGCTTCTACTGAATTTTCAGAAGCAAATCCCAAACTTCATATAACATCGTCTATAAGTTCTTCAATATGTGTATCTTCAAGATAATGATTATTTATTTTTTCAAGATTTTATTTATTTGTTTGACAGAGAAAGAGCACAAGCAGGGGGAACAGCAGGCAGAGGGAGGGAAGAAGCAGGCTCCCCACTGAGCAGAGATCCCGATGTGGGGCTCAATCCCAGGACCCTGAGATCATGACCTGAGCCGAAGGCAGAGGCTTTAACCCACTGAGCCACCCAGCCACCCCTCAAGTCAAGATTCTTAAAATATCCTTTTATTATATAAATATATACAATGGAATATTACTCAGCCTATCCTTTTATTGTATAAAAGGATATTTTAAAAAAATTTTAAAGGATATTTTAAGAATTTGATTTGCAGCTGTACTTTTTGTTTTCTACCCACTTTGAGAGACTCTTATATTTATGAAAAAAAACACAATTATTAGTGTAAAAGCTAGTATGCTATAACTTTGGGTGGCTGACTGAGCCACCCAAGCTCCACTAAACAATACACTTTTAAACAACCAATAGATCAAAGACGAAATCATAATGGAAATTAGAAGATACTTAGAAATGAATGAAACTGAATACCCATACTTACTGGATGAAGCAGAGGTGGAGCTAAAGGGGAATTTGTAGCTATAAATACTTACACTAAACAACAAAAAAGATCTCAAATCAACAACCTAATAACAAACAAATGAACTAAGCCCACAACTAGTACAAGGGAGAAAGAATAAAGACTAGAGCTAAGAAAAATAAAACAGAGACTAGAAAACAGAAAAATTAATGAAACCAAAAGGTGGTTCTTCATAAAAATCAAGAAAGTTGAGGGACTCCTGGGTTGCACAGTTGGTTATGCATCCAACTCTTGATTTTGGCTCAAGTTGTGATATCAGTGTTGTGAGATCAAGCCCTGCTTGGGCTCCATGCTCAGCACTGAGTCTGCTTCTCTCCCTCTCCACCCCCCACTCACATGCGTGTGCATGCTCTCTTTCTCTTTTAAAAAAGTTGACAAACTTTGGGGCGCCCGGGTGGCTCAATTGGTTTAGCAGCTGCCTTCGACTCAGGTCATGATCCCCGACTCCTGGGATCAAGCCCCACATTGGGCTCCCTGCTTGGTGGAGAGCCTGCTTCTCCCTGCCACTCTGCCTACTTGTGCTCTCTCTCTGTGTCAAATAAATAAAATCTTAAAAAAAGAAAAAAGACACTTCTCTTAAAAAAAAAAAGGGTTGACAAACTTTAACTAGATGGACTAAGAAAAAAAGAAATAAGACTCAAATTTCTAAAATCAGAAATGTAAATGGTGAGGGGAACGCCTGGGTGGCTCAGTCTGTTAAGCATCTGCCTTTGGCTCCGGTCATGATCTTAAGGTCCTGGGATCCAGCCCCATGGATCCAATTTGGATGCCTTTAGGGGGCGCCTGGGTGGCTCAGTGGGTTGAAGCCTCTGCCTTTGGCTCAGGTCATGATCCCAGGGTCCTGGGATGGAGCCCCGCATTGGGCTCTCTGCTCAGTGAGGAGCCTGCTTCCCCCTCTCGCTGTCTCTGCCTGCCTCTCTGCCTACTTGTGGTCTCTGTCTGTCAAATAGATAAATTTAAAAAAATCTTTAAAAAAATAAAGTATGGATGCCTTTTAGTTCTTTTTCTTGGCTGATTGCTGCAGCTAGGGCTTTCCAGTAATATGTCGAGTAGAAGTGGTGAAAGTAGAAATACATGTCTTGTTCCTGATCTTAGAGGAAAAGCTGTTTGTCTCTCACCATTGAGTATTATATTTTTTGTGGGTTTTTAATATGTCACTTTTACTAGATAGAGGTAATTTCCTTTCATTCCTATTTTGTTGAGTGTTTTTTATAATGAAAAGATGTTGAATTTTCTCAAATGCTTTTTCTGAATCAATGGAAATAATCAAGTGTGTTTCCCCCTTCATTTTGTTGATGTGGCATATTGATCAATTTTCATGTATTTAACCATCCTTGCATTCCAGGAATAAATCCCACTTGGTCTTGGGGATATATCCTTTTAATATGTTTGCTGACTTCTGCTTGTTAGCATTTTGCTGAGGATTTTTGGATCAGTGTTTGTGAGGATGTTGGTCTGTAGTTTTATTACAGTGTCTTTTTCTGGCTATAGTGCCAAGGTATGCTGGCTTCAGAGAAGGTGTTAGGAAGCATCTCTCCTTTTCAATTTTTTGGGAAATGTTTGAGAAGTTTTTTTTTTTAAGATTTTCTTTATTTATTCGACAGACAGAGATCACAAGTAGGCAGAGAGGCAGGCGGTTGGGGTGGGTGGGTGGGGAAGGCTCCCGGCTGAGCAGAGAGCCCGATGCAGGGTTCAATCCCAGGACCCTGGGATCATGACCTGAGCCGAAGGCAGAGGCTTTAACCCACTGAGCCACCCAGGTGCCCCAAGAGATTTTATGCTTTAAAAGACTACTATCCACAGAGGAAAAATTCAACCCACAGAATGGAGAAGAGATTTGCAAATCATACACCTGACAAGGGATTAATATCTAAAATACATATTCTAAACTCCTAGAAGTTTAGGAACTCCTAAAACTCAACAGTAAAACAACCTGATTCAGAAGTGGGCAAATGACCTGAATAGACATTTCTCCAAAGAAAACATACAAATGGCCTATAAACACATGAAAAGATGCCCAACATCATTAACCATTAGAGAAAATGCAGCTCTAATCTACAATGAGGTATTGCTTCATACTTATTAGGATGGCTACTATAGAAAAACAAACAACCAACCAGAAAACAAGCATTAGCAAAGATGTGAAGAAATTGGAGCCCTTGTGAACTGTTGGTGGGAATGTAAAGTGGTACCACTGGTGTGGAAACAGTATGAGGAGTCTCAAAAAATTTAAAATAGAATTACCATATGATCCAGCAATTCAACTTCTGGATATATATTCAAAAGAATTCAAAGCAGGATCTTGAAGAGATATTTGTACTCCCGTGTTTGTAGCAGCATTATGACCAGCTGCTAAAACGTGGAAGCAACTCAAGTGTCTGTGGACAGATGAATGGGTAAGCAAAATGTGGTATATACATACAATGAAATATTACATAGCCTTAAAAAGGAATGGAATCCTGCAATATACTATACCATGTGCAAACCTTAAGGGCATGATTCTAAATGACATTAAGTAACATTAAACCAATCATAAACAGTAAATATTGTATAATTCCACTTCTGTAAGGTACTAATAGTAATCAAAATCATAAAGACAGAAGGCAGAATGGCAGCTGCCAGGGGCTGGGGAGAGGGGAGAATGGGGAGTTATTGTTTAATGGGTACAGACTTTCACTTTTACAAGACAGAAAGTTGTGGAAATGGTGGTGATGGCTGCAGAACAGTGTGAATATATTTAATACCACTGAACTGTACATATAAAAATGGGTATGTTGGTAAATTTTATGTGTATTTCATCACAATAAAAAAGAAATAATTTTCCCTAATCCACTCTCCTATTTGGTAATGCTAAAGTATAATTTATATGAGAAGCAGGAAAAAAATACTTGATTCTTCCCATTTTACTTACCAGTTTTTACAATAAAAGTTGGTTGACTAGAATACTCCAAAGTCAACCAACTTACTTTTTTCTAAATAAACAGAATGGCAGACTTAGTCAACTATCAATTCAGAGCAGTCATAGATTCTTGACATATTTTATGTGTTTCAATTCATTGAAGTTATTTTTAATGCTTGAAATAGTTTTTCTTTTAGGACGCCTGGGTGGCTCAGTTGGTTAAGCATCTGCCTTCAGCTCAGGTCATGATCCCAGGGTACTGGGATTGAGTCCCTCATCAGGCTCCTTGCTTGGTGGGGAGATTGATTCTCCTGCCTGCTGCTCCCCTGCTTGTGCTCCCTCTCTCTCTTTCTCTGACAAATAAGGAAATAAATAAATAAAATATTTTTTAAAAGATTTTATTAATTTATTTGATAGACAGAGATCACAAGTAGGCAGAGAGGCAGAGAGAGAGAGGAGGAAGCAGGCTGTCCACAGAGCAGAGACCCCGACGCGGGGCTCGATCCCAGGACGCTGGGATCATGACCTGAGCCGAAGGCAGCGGCTTTAACCCACTGAGCCACCCAGGCGCCCCTAAATAAAATATTTTTTTTTAAAGATTTTATTTATTTATTTGTTAGAGAGAGAGAGCGCGAGCACAGGCAGACCGAGAGGTAGGCAGAGGCAGAGGGAGAAGCAGGCTCCCTGCCGAGCAAGGAGCCCGATGTGGGACTCGATCCCAGGACGTTGGGATCATGACCTGAGCCGAAGGCAGCCGCTTAACCAACTGAGCCACCCAGGCGTCCCTAAATAAAATATTTTTAATAAAAAAAAGAAATATTCTCTCTTTTGCTAGTGAGAGGCCATTCATAGCCAAAGATAGGATTTATTTATTGTTTTTTTAAGACTTTACCTATTTATTTGAGAGAGAGAGAGAGAGAGAGGGAAAGCCAAGGGAGAGTGACACGGAGATGCAGATTCCCCACTGAGCAGGGAACACCACAAAGGGCTCAATCCCGGGATCCTGAGATCACCACCTGAACCAAAGGCATACACTTAACTGACTGAACCACCCAGGTGCCCCCTAAAACAGGATTTAAAGAAACTCTCTTCTCCTGCTCCTGGAGAGTAGAATGGGCAGGAAATTAGGCACAGAGATGAATCATAATTATGGCAGAACTGCAACAGAAACTGAATGATCAACTGTAATGGGTCTCCTGTCCTCAATTCATTTTGGATACCTTCTATTTAAGTTCACTGCCTTCAGGTTCACTGATCTTTTTTCCTGCAATGACTAATCTGTTAATCCCACGTATTTGTTGACCTTTTCTGTCTCTAGAAATGCCTTTTTTAATATCTTCCATTTATCTCTTCTCATCATGTTCAGATTTTTCTCTACCTTCTTGAACACATGGGACATATTTATAACCACTGTTTTTATATGTCCCTATCTGCTAATTACATCACCTCTATCATTTCAGGGTCTATTTCCATGGATTGATTTTCCCCCTTGTTATGGCTCCTATTATCTTCCTTCTGTGCATTCCTGTTAATTTTTGACTAGGTGGTAGACACTGGGATTCTGATGTTGTAGAAACCGAATTTAGTAATTTTCTTTCAAATAGTTTTGAAATAATAGTCCCACATCATTTAAGTTACTTTAAAAATATTAGATCTATTCAAGGCTTGCTTTCAAGCTTTGTTAGGACAGTTTCAGACCAGCCTTTATCCCAGTGCTATTTGAGCACCCCTGTTAAGACAAAACTTTTTTAAGGATTCTGTTCAATGTCCTGTGTATTAGGAGGTGTTCCTCTTCTGGCTAGAGAAAGTAGGAATTATTTCTAGTCTCTTGTAAGCTCTGGGAATTGTTTGGTCTTCTGCTTTCCAGTTTTCCCCTCCATACTTGTTTTCTCTCGCATGGTATATGTCAGTACTGAACCAAATACTTCAGGCATCTTCTGTATTTTTCCAGAATGTGCTCACTCATGCTCTCTCTCTCTGAAGTGTCCTCCTCTCTGGTATTCTGCCTCAGAATCTATCTGCCTTGATCTTCCTAAACTCCAGTCTCCCATCTCAACTCAGCAAGAGAACTGGGCTTTATTTGGATTCCCCTTCCCTGGGTTGCAGCCTGTTAGTTGCTTATAGCAGTAAAATGAGGAAGATGTAAGTTTCACCTTCTTTTAGAAATCATAATTCTGCTCTACCTACTTTCTAATGTCTGAGAGCTGTTGTTTTATGTATTTTGTCCAGTTTTTCTAGTTGTTCAAGGGGAGATGTAAATCTAGTCCTTAATACTCCATAACAGCCATAAGTAGAAGTTTCTCCATTTAGTCTTTTTTTTTTTAAGATTTTATTTATTTATTTGACAGAGAGAGAGAGAGATCTGTGAACCAAATGAATAGGGTCTTCAGCTAGTCCCAGGGTTCCTGGGTTCCGGGTGGAGTCCTCCCCTCATGGGCTCAATGGTTTGGACTGACCCTGCCCCTCCTCCAACCTCACCCCTATAAGGGAAACCAGGACTGGGCCAGGGCTCTCAAGACCTTCCAGTTGGACCTCTGGCTTTCTTGCAGGCTGATAGGAAGTCAGACAGATGTGGCCTGGGCTCCCCTGCTTGCCTCTAGCTCTCCACCTGTGAGGTGGATGGGGCTAGGACAAGTGAGTGCTTACCTGTGGGTTTCTGACTCTTCTTTGCCCCAGGTAGGCCTGGAGAGCCTCACACAATGCTCCATCTCACACTGCCCCCCTCCCCCCGCCATCCCTGCCATCCCAACTCCCCCCACCCCGGGCAACTGGCATTCTGTGACTTCTAGTTTTTCTTCAGGTGCTTCTTTCGATTTTTCAGATAGACTGTCATCTGCAAATATGAGTTTTTTTCTTTTCCAACATTTATGCTAATGGTTTTCCCATATTTTATTTATCTAGAATAGAGTTTCTTAACACGAGCACTGTTGACATTTTTGACTAGATAATTCTTCGTTATGGGGGACTGTCCTGAGCCGCGTGTTTAGGAGGATCTCTGGCCTCTGTCTTCTGGATCCCAGCAGCACTCCCTAGTGGTAATAACCAAAAGTATCTCCAGACATACCAAATAACTCTGAGAGGCAAAATCACCCCCAGCTGAGAACCACTGGCCTAAGCATCTAGAATAATGTTGGTTCACAGTAATGCCGGCACATGACTGCTCCAGACTTTAATGGGTCTCGTCTAGTATTGAAGTATACGAGTATTTTTCTGTTCAGGGCTAGTATACTTTCTCAAAGTTTAATCTGCCTTTTCTGTTCAGGGCTAGTATACTTTCTCAAAATTTAATGACTGTCATACAAATAATGAAAGAATGAGTGTTGAATATTTAATCAATGAAGGACTCAGGGGGGCGCCTGGGTGGTTCAGTGGGTTAAGCCTCTGCCTTCAGCTCAGATCATGATCTCAGGGTCCTGGGATGGAGCCCCGAAATGAACTCTGCTCAGCAGGGAGCCTGCTTCCCCCACCCCTCTGCCTGCCTCTCTGCCTGCTTGTGATCTCTGTCAAATAAATAAATAAAAATCTTTAAATAATAAAAAAATGAAGGACTCAGTAAGATGATAAAGCAAGTTCAAGTAACATTTTGTGAAGCATTTCTAGTGTATCCAATTAGAAAATTTGTTGATGTCTTACAGGGCGATAAAACTGTACTCTTTGGGATTATCTTTTCTCCTGGACAGAAATCTATAAATTATCATATAACTTTTCAGGTACGTTTTCCTACATTAGTGGTTTTCAAAGTATAGTCCTCAAAGTGGAAGCATCAGCATCACCTGGGAACTTGTGGGAATCCCACGTTTTTGTTTCCTATCCCAGGCTTATTTAATTGGAAATGTTGAGGGTGGGACACACCTCTGTCTCCCCAAGCCCTGTGGGTGATTCTGAAGCACTGAAAAGTCTGAGAACCACTGCTCTAAATAGTCAATCTCTTTTTGTGAAACAAATCTGTGAGACAATACTTCAGTATGACATTAAAAGGACACCCTTTTGGGACGCCTGGGTGGCTCAGTTGGTTAAGCAGCTGCCTTCCGCTCAGGTCATGATCCCAGCGTCCTGGGATTGAGTCCCGCATCAGGCTCCCTGCTCAGTGGGGAGCCTGCTTCTCCCTCTGCCTCTCTGTCTGCCTGTGCTCGCCCCCACTCTCTCTCTGACAAATAAATAAATAAAATCTTAAAAAAAAAAAAAGGACACCCTTTTGCCTGGTTTCCAAATTTAAATACTTTGATGTTAAGTCTCATATTTGCTCTTTCATTTTTCAAATACTCTATCAACTTAAGGCAGTTTCCACCTATTCCCAATTTTTTCTTTTTTCTCCTTTTGAATCAAAACTGGTTTTCCAAGTCTTATCAACTGTGTTCTTCTTTAACCTATTAGTATAATGAAACAGAAGTTGAGCCGGTCTTATAATTCTTAAAGTGAAGTTTTTCTTTGACATAGTGTAGTATTTTAACACACTGTTGACTTCAACATGCTGACATTTATGATTTTTAAAAAGCTCTTTATAAATGAGATCAATTTTAGCATGAATTGGGAAGCTTTCCATCTTTTTCTATTTATGGAACAGTTTAATTGCGATGGGTTCTGTCCTTTGAAAGCTTCAAAGCCTGCAACAATAAAACCAGCTGGGCCCGGTTTATCGGGGGTGGGATGTGTAATCGAAAACAGGTCTCAAATTGTCAATTTCTTCTTTGGTTTTTAGTCTATTCTCTAGGGTATTTTTGGTGCTGTTGCTGGTTTTTTTTTTTGTTTTGTTTTGTTTTTAAACCTCTTTAAGTAAATATTGGAATCTTTGTTTTCCTAGTCCATCTTCTGTTCAAACTCACCAGTAAGCAGGCTAATACAACTTATTTTTCCCCTATTCCATTGAGAAAAACTAAGATAAAGATCTAATGTTGGTGAAGCCACAGGGAGAGTTCTGGGCAGGTCATTGTTACAGTCAACTGTAACTAAGGCAACTAAGGGGAATTCATCAAAATGAAATAAAATACTCAGGCACTCGAAGGAGCTATGCGGCTTACTGGTAATGTTTCCTTATATGGGTGCTGGAGATGTGGGCTGTACAGCTTATGAAAATTCATTTAAGCTTTATACTTACAATACGTCCAATTTTCAGTATGTGTATCATATTTCAGGAAAATTTTTAAAACGCCTTTTGCCACAGCTCATAGGTATCGATAAGGGCACGGCTTATTGGCGGGGAACAGGGACCGACCTGAATCCCTCTTCACAAGGGAATCATTCCAAGTGCTCCAGGGTCCGGACTCCTGCTCCCTTAAGTCGAACACATTCAATGATTCCCACGCCCTCTTTTCTAGCTAAACCGGGTCTGGGAGGGATTGACGCCGGTCACTTCCG
The DNA here is from genome assembly GCA_003697995.1 of Taxidea taxus jeffersonii. Classification (NCBI taxonomy): domain Eukaryota; kingdom Metazoa; phylum Chordata; class Mammalia; order Carnivora; family Mustelidae; genus Taxidea; species Taxidea taxus. The sequence goes on along the minus strand of ML104956.1, from coordinate 165,380 downwards.
GGAAGGGGTTCTGGGGCGACAGACAGTGAGCTCATCAGCCTTCCGCAGGAGCTCCAGCCGCGGCCACTCGCGCTCGCCCGGGCCCCGCCCCCGAACCGGCCCAGCTAGCCCCAGCCTGAAGGCCCCGCCCACACCATGTGACCGCCGCGTCAGCTGAGCGCGCGCGTCGCAGAAGAACGCTAGTCGGCTTGCTGGCGCGATGGTGAGGGCCGCGGGGTGACTCGAGGCGGGGCGCCGGGGCGGGGTGCGAGGGCCCAGACTCTCGCCTTTGCTGCCGCGGGAGACTGAGCGCCCGGGCGGGGAGGTGGAGGCAGTCCCGGCCCCTCGGTAGACACCTGGGTGCGGTCTTGAGGGCCGAGCGTCTGGCTGGCAGGACGGGCAGGCTGGGGGGCCGCGGGCCTGGAGTCCGGGTGCTTCCTCGGCGGCAAGGAAGGGTCCGAACCCCGCAGGGCTGGAAGTGGATGCTGCCTGGAACGGGAGCGCTTCCAGGCCTTCCTCGCCCCCGGACTACCTCCCAGAGGTGCCCTTTTCCCGGCCCTCCTGTGCGACCTGGAGAACAACTTGCATAGTATTAGGCTCAGTCTTCCGCCTCTTCGGAAGTCTTAACATCCTTCCCAGAGCCAGAAAGGAGTAGACGTGGGGTAGGGACTTCTCAACAGCTCCATCCATTCATTCCTTCAGCAGACTTTGAGTGCCTACTCTGCACCATCCAGAGTGCCAGGCACTGGGGCTTAAGCTGCAGGAGGCTTGACTTGGCAGGCATAATTAAGACTTGAGGGGAGAGGACCTAACTGTGCCTTGTATGTAGCGTTAGGAAGGCTTCCTGAGGGTGACAGCAACCGGAGGGCGTGGGGGCAGGGAAGAAAACTGGCCGGCTGCAGTGTAGTTTGTGGACCAGGGGTTAGGAGGCTTGGGGAGGGGGCCTCTATCATCAGAGAACAGCATTCAGGTGAGAGAGCATGGCTCGCTACGATGCATGTAACCTAGCTGGAAGGATATCACCTGGAGGTTAGTGAAACATGAGGCTCAACAGGTAACAAAGACCAAATCCTGCTGGGTCTTGAGAGCACTGAAAGGAGTTTAGACTTTAAGAAGATGGCCCTGGGAAGCTAGGAAAATCCTTTTGGCTGACTTGTGGAGGGAACAGGAGGGGAGCAGACCCCCACGGGATGGTGGTGACATGAGTTAGGGCTGAGAGAGTGGAGATAGAAGTGGGGAAACGCATGAGGGAAAACGGAGAGTGGGGTGACTGGGCTTGGCTCGTTATAAATTGGGGAGTCAGCAAAAAGATGATCCTTGTAAGCCTAAAAACATGTAACATCTCAGTGATGTGAATTGGGAACAGAGGACTTAGGGCAGAACCTAGAGAAATGCTAGCATTTTAAGAAATTACACAAGGAACACATTCTTGTAAAAAATGTGAATAACACAGAGATGGTAGATGACTTCTGTGGTAGAAGTCAGGGGCCCATGAACTTAGGAAAAATCTCAAATCTTAATTTTCACTAACTTCAAACTGAAATTTAGCATTTCCTTCAATTATAAATGTTACTGGCAGCCAACCCCAGTATTCATAGCACCTGATTTTGTCACCAATAGAAATTAGTTATTTTCGTATCATATTACAGCTGGTGACATTGTTCACATATTTATACAGATCGTTTTTAAGTTACAGGTATTAGACTTGAAACATCACATCACCAATTTGACTGTCTTGATAACTTAGTTTCATTTGCAATCCTATGTATTTTATGCATTTAAAAACATGGTTTTGAGAAAGACCTATAGGCTCCACCAGATGCCAGATGAGGCTATGGCAGAAAAAGGTGGTGAAAAACTCCTGAAATACAGAAGTGCAAGACTATCCTTAATGCCCTGTCACCTCATCAGTTGTCCCAGGCCTCTGCCCCAGAGTAATGATGCAGGCAGTGTGCAGAGATCACACTGGGGTGGGGGAAGGAGGATGAGCCAGCAAATGAGACCGAGGCCAGGGCAGGGAGCAATACTCTCCTGTATGCTGCTTCACCAGGAGGACAGGTTCATGTGGGATGCTGCTGAGGAGTTGGGAAGAGGAAGACCAGATTTAGTGACAGTCATTTGGGACCACGGCTAGAGGACTTCATGGGAAGCCCGCATAGAAGCACCAGTGCTGTGGGGTCAGGTGAAAAAGAGCAAGAGAGTTGGTGGTTGAAGGATCCTGGAGCAGGTCTGATGTGACCGAGAAGGTGACTGGTTGGGGCAAGTAGGGGACAAGGTGTTGCCAGGCTGCGCTGAGGGCCCAACAGAACCAGGAGAACGTGGGTGTGAGGTGTCCTTGGTTTGTGGGGTTTTGTTCCCAGCATCTGTATGGCAGCCCGTATGTAAGAGGTGTGGGAAGCTGGCCATGTATGTTGCTGTGCTCTGGAGCTTTGCCGGGCAGACAGGCCAAAGGACAGTTGATCCAGGGAATGAAGAATATTGGCAAGATGTGGCCAACAGGATGGGTTTGCATTCTAACAGGAGACAGACATTGAGGAAATAATAAGTGTGCTGTCTTCTGTGGAGATAAAGAAGGAAGGTTAGGGACTAGAGCATGATGGAGAAGAGCTATTTTATTTTTGAACAACTTTACTGAGATAAAATCAATAATAACACACGTATATAAATGTACAGTTCAATAAGTTCTGAAATGTATATGTTCCCACAATCAAGATAATGAACATACCCACTGGCCTCTGAAACTCCTTTGTACAAGGGGCTGTTTTAGAAAGTATGGGCAGGGGTGCCTGGTGGCTCAGTTGGTTAAGTGTCCGACTCTTTGTTTCAGCTGAGGTCATGATCTTCAGGGTCCTGGGACCGAGCCCTGGGTCAGGCTCTGCACTCAGTGCAGAGTTTGCTTGAGATTCTCTCTCCCTCTGCCCCTCCCATTCATGTTCTCGTGCTGTCTCAAATAAATAAGTAAATCTTAAGAAAGAAAAAAGAGGGAAGGAAAGAAGAAAGGTAAGAGAAGGCCCATTTGAGTGGAGACCAGAAGGAGGTGAGAGAGCAGAGCATGCAGAGGGGCAGCAAGGATAGGATGGGGAGTGCCTGGTGTAGCAGGAATAGCAGGGAGGCCAGTGTGGCTGGAGCTGTGGGGGGAGGTGAGAGGTCACTGACGTCATGACAAGGACATTGTTCTCTTCTCCCAGTGCTTAGAGTGGGGTCTGCCACAGAGAAGTGTGCCACAGTCAGTGTTTCCTGAGCACATGAATGCCTAGGATAGGCAACAGAGCAAGGTTTAGTGGCAGGTGGGTCTGTGAAAGGGTTCTCTAAACAGCCTGGTAATAGGAGAGAACAAATGGCCAGAGGGCATCCATCTTGGACAAGAAGCAGGGGTCCCTGAAGAGCAATAATGTGGGAGACCCCTGGCCACACTTGAGCCCTGCATCCTGACTGCCTGCCTCACCCCTGTGCAGAGGTTCCGGTTCTGTGGTGATCTGGACTGTCCTGACTGGGTCCTGGCGGAGATCAGCACGCTGGCCAAGATTGTTGAGTGCACGGGGTCTTCTAGGGTGGGAGGCGGGGATTGGGGGTAGGGGCTTTGGGGAGGGTGGTGAGGTCCCTCTGAGGTTGGGGCCTCAGTACCCTCAACTTGTCCTAGCCTGCTATGTGACTTTAATCATGTGGCCAGCCCCCCATCATGGAGGGGTGGGGTGGACCAGTTTGGCTCATGCAAGGCCTTTCTCTCCAGTCCTCTGTGAAGCTGAGGCTGCTGTGTAGCCAGGTGCTGAAGGAGCTTCTGGGACAGGGGATTGACGTGAGTGCAGGGCCCAGCACCCCACTGTCCCTTGACCCTCTGATCCCTACTGCCCTGAAAGTGCACCAGAACTGGGGGCAGGGGGGCAATCAGGATGCAGACTGGGGTGCAGGCGGCTGGTGAGCAGGGGCCTGGCACCCCCTGAGGGCCTCCTTTCCCCATAGTACGAGAAGATCCTGAAGCTCACTGCTGATGCCAGGTTTGGTGAGTACCCGCTCAGTCCACAGACCTTTGGGCAGTGGTGGGTGCTCAGCGGTCCTTAGCACCGAGGCCCCTCCTCCCAGCAGCCTGTCCTGCCACACTTGCCTTAGCGGAGAAACCCCAGGGATGGAGCCATGTTGCCAGTTCTGCCCTCTGCCTGTTCCCGGGGGAGGCTCACGGTTCGAGGAGGCCCAGGCGCTGGGAGCTGAAGATAGTGGGGCAACAAGAAGGTGTCTGAAGCCACAGTGACACCCCCCTACCCTACCCACGGGTATCCCCCCAGAGTCGGGCGATGTCAAGGCCACGGTGGCAGTGCTGAGTTTCATCCTCTCCAGTGCAGCCAAGCATAGTGTGGATGGCGAGTCCTTGTCCAGTGAACTGCAGCAGCTGGGGCTCCCCAAAGGTATGGGTATGCAGGCAGGTGGACGGAGGACCTGTGTGCCCGGGGTGCTGGGCAGCAGGCCAGGCCAAGTGGCTTTGAGATGTGCCCTGCCCTCCGGGAGCCTGACACCTGCCCTGTGAGCAATCTGAGCCCCCACCGGCTACATCAAGGGGCCTCCATTCTGTCCCCAGAGCACGCGGCCAGCCTGTGTCGCTGTTATGAGGAGAAGCAAAGCCCCCTACAGGAGCATCTGCGGGCCTGCAGCCTGCGTGGTGAGTGTGGCAGGGGCCAGGGTGGAGTTTGGGCTCCATTATAGAAGATGCATGCTGCGTGGGAGGTGCTGGTCCTCAGATAGGAGACTTAACCCTGGTCACATGTCAGGCAGTCGCAGAGCCAGGACTCCTGACTCCAGCCCAGATTTCTTTCCTCTGAGACCTGCTGTGGATAATCTCGCTACTGATTTTTGAGCCCCTTCCCTGGGTCAGAGGGAGGAGAGGTTCTCAAAGGCCACACAGCCTTGAAGGGTTGAGAGCAGAGCCAGGTGTGGGCTGAGGGCTGTGTGGCTCAGCAGCCTGTGATCCTGACAGCCACCGCGTTTCACAGTGAACAGGCTGGCAGCTGTGGGCTGGCGGGTGGACTACACCCTGAGCTCCAGCTTGCTTCGGGCTGTGGCAGAGCCCATGGTGCACCTGAAGCTGGAGGTGGCAGCTGCCTCGGGCGCCGCAGCCCAGCCTGTGGCCATGTCCCTCTCAGCCAACAAGTTCCAGGTCCTCCTTGCAGGTGAGACTCACCTGTCCCTGGAAGGGGAAGGGGCCCCCCAGATCCCACCAGACTGTTACCCACCTGCTCACCTCTTCCCTCTGCAGAACTGAAGCAGGCTCAGACCCTGATGAACTCCCTGGGCTGAGGAGAAGGGTGTGTGGGGCCCGTGTTGCGTCGCAGCCCTCCAAAATCCTCTTCGTGGGTGGCCGCAACTCCAGGACCCTGGAGGCCTGGCCTCCCAGATCTCTGGCTTGCTAGGTGCCCACATGAGAATTCAGCATAAGGATTCTGAGGACTTCTCCAGCATTGCTTTCCCTGCCCCACGAAAGGCACTTGTCAGCAGTTCTGACGAGCAGGAAGAATAAACTGAAGTGTAAAGGAGTGCGTGCGCAGGTTTCTTTTTGGCTCAGATGAAAGGTTTTTGTGAGAGGAACCAAGTGACATCCAGACCTCCCTGGCCCATTACTCGCTTTCTCTTTTCTGTTGCTGGTTGAGACAGGTCAGGGGGGAGGCAGAATGAGGACTGAAATGAAACAGCTTGTCTGTAGATTGGAAAATCAGGGTTCTAGCTCCCAGTCCTGCAGGGTTCGGGCTCTGCCTCCTGTGCTGGCTGTGTCTGCAGGCTGGGAGCAAGCTCAGGGCCCCAGTGCCAGATGCCCCGACTAGAGAAAGGAGAGAGCCTTGCTCCTCCTGCCATCTTCATTTGGAAGAGAGGAGGGCCCGTGCCTGAACCACTCATTGGCAAGAGGAGTGGGGTTAGGGACTGAATGTGTGTGTCCACCCCCAATTCCTTGTTGAAGCCCTAACCTGTCAGTGAGATGGGTTTAGGAGATGGGGCTTTGGACAGTCATTAGTTTTAGATGAAGTCATGAGAGTGGGACCTTCATGAAGAAGGTCAGAGGAAAGTGCCCTTAGAAGACGAGAAAGGCTCTCTCCCCAGTTGTGTACCAAGAAAAGGCCACGTGAGAACAGCAAAGCAGGAGAAGGCCCTCACTAAGAACCAAATCTGCCAGCTCCTGGATCTTGGACTTCCCAGCCTCTGGAACTGTGAGAAATAAATGTCTGCTGTTTAAGCCGCCCAGTCTATGGGGTTCTGTGACAGCACGCTGAGCTAAGACAAGTGGCCTGAGAACATCTTGGGGTGCAGGGAAGCTACCAAACAACGATGAGAGCCGTCAGGAGGAGCCAGCTTGTTCCAGTGGCCAAAGATGCGACAGTTTTTATTTCCCTAAGATTTTATTTATTTATTTGACAGAGATCACACAAGTAGGCAGAGAGGCAGGCAGAGAGGGGAGGGGAGAAGCAGGCTCCCTGCCGAGCAGAGGGCCCGATGTAGGACTCGATCCCAGGACCCTGGGATCACTACCTGAGCCGAAGGCAGTGACTTAACCCACTGAGCCACCCAGGCGTCCCTAGATGCGACAGTTTTAAGCATCAAAAAGTTAAGGACTAACTCCATTCCTGACCTCTGCTTCTGGAAAAATGGGGCAGATGCGCTTTCCCCTGTTCCTCCCACTAAGTACAGCTGAAAACCTTGGACAGAAGAGACTACTAGGTGAAGAGAAGGCAGATTCTCTGAGATCCTCGGGAACTGGAGAACAGCAGAGCAGAGCCATCCTTAGGTTTTCTTTTTGTTCCATGTGTCCTGGGCTGGGTGCTAGAGACTGGCAACCCAAGAAACCCCAGCACGCAGAAAGCCCCAACCACAGCGTGCTTTCTGGAGCCAGGGGATCAGGAAAGGGGCCATCTGATGAGACAGGAGACTTAGAGATGGTAACTGCTGTCCTCCAGTCACTCCGCAGAGAAACTGCAGCCCTTATTCCACCCCTCTGGCATGCATGCATATATATTATATATATGTATTTACATACACAAAATATTTTTTTAAATATATATTATTTTTTGCATGCAAGCAGGGGAGAGGGAGAGAGAGAATCTTAAGCAGATATGGGCTTGATCTCATGACCCTGAGATCATGACCTGGGTTGAAATGAAGACTTGGATGTTTAACCAATTGAACCCCCCAAGTGCTCCAAGAAGATTTAAATAAGATCTGGAGTCTCAATACACCAAATGTCCAGGATTCAAAAAAACCGAGAGCTAAGATCTCAACTTGAATGAGAAAACAGATTCCAACACTACTAAGATAACTCCCAACTTGTATGACAGGGATTTTAAAGTGGCCATCATAAAAATGCCTCAGGTCTTCACAAGGAAATAGGAGATACAAAGAATGAGAAGCTTTAGAAAAATCTGCAATCAAAGTAAAAATAAGCTGGACTGAACAACAGAAGAAAGATCCATAAATTTGAAGATAATCATAGAAATTACCCAATCTGAACAACAAATTAGTTTGGGAAATAAACAGACAGAAAACAAACAGAGCCTCGGAGCCTGCAGGACTGTAACATCAGATCTAATATTTACATCATCAGAGTCCCAGAAGGTGAGGAGAAAGAGGGCAGAACAGAAAAAGCATGCACAGAAATCGTGGCTGCAAATTTCCCCCCCTATGGCAGAAGACCTAAGCCTACAGAATCAGGAAGCTGAATGAATCCCATATGGGTTAAACCCAAAGAAATCCATGCCAAGGTACGACATTACAACAAACTTCTGAAAAGTAAAGAAAACAATCTTGAAAGCAGCAAGAGCGAAATGACATGTTACCTTATGGGGGGACAACAAATGAGTGGATTTCTTGCCAGAAACTATAGAGGCCAAAAGGGAGAAGCACATTTTTCAGGTCTGAAAGAAAAGTGTCAACTGAAAATTCTGTATTCCACGAATCTACCTCAAGAGTAAAAGGGGAAAATCAAAATATTCTCAGATGAAGGATAACTAATATGATTTGTCACCAGCAGATCTAACCTAAAAATATAAAGGTGAAAGTATCTCTGAACAGAAAGGAAATGATAAGGAATCTTGGAACATCAGGGAGGAAGAATGATGGAAGGTGTGAAGCTGTGGATACAGTTAGACTTTCCTTGAGCATTTCAAGTTATGTTCAGCAGCTGGAGCAAAACATAAAACATTGTTGGATGTGGTTCTCAGGGTATGTAGAGGAAACACGCAAGGTTATTATAAACAGGGAAGGGGGGAGATTCTTACATTTAGAATGTCAACACCAGTGAACTGTGGCAAGTACTTGTGTATAATATCTAGAAAAGCTACTTCAAAGGCCGTGCAATGTACTGCACTGGAAACCCATATTGATAAGTCAAACTGGAGTTCTAAAACTTCAGGTCACCCACAGGAGGGCAGGAGGAAGACCAAAGAGAAGTGGAATAAACAAAAAGCAGCAGGCGAAAGTCACAGGAAATTTTAAGTTTCCTCAAACGTTTCACATTTGCTTGATTTCCCAGGTTGCAATCCCTCTTCCGTGCTGTCACAGAATCCCACAGGTGCTTCTCTCACTGCTGTTGTAATACGGCATTGTCATTTTGTATTTACTCGTTTGCCTCTTTTGCCCTTCTGAATTTCTTAGGGATGGGAATTGTGTTCCTGTGTGTGTATAGTTCTGGTGCCTGATAAATACTCTATTAAATGGGGGAGAAGATAAAGACTGCAATGGATTTACTTGTGTTGAATGTAAAAAAAAAAAAAAATCCATGAATCGATAATAGGAAAGAGTTTATAAAAGACAAAGTCCCCCCCTCACCACCACCAAAAAACCCCAAATGAGTTCTAATTTGTCACCATTGGATGTTAGTGCACCAGATTCTTAGTCTGAAAATTGATCATTAAAGGGAAGGAATACAGAATTTATCCTGTCTTTTTAACATTTCAGGACAATCAAATGGCCTTAGTCAAAGAGGTAAAGCTCTTCTTTACACAAGAATTCCCACTAAGGCACAAGGAGTGAGAGAAAACCACCATTTTGTAATTCCTGCTTAAATACTTGATTGAGGCAGGGATCCTCGAGGATGATAGAGCCATCAGGTAAAAAGTTTATGTGATGTGAAACGGGATTTGCACGGTGCTAAAGAAAGCCTTCACAAAGCCCAGCACCCCTCAGCTGGAAACTGGATCAACACGGTGGCTCGGCTACATGGAATACTACTCCGCAGTCGAAAGAAAATGGCTAATGACCAGGACAACATGGATGGATCTCAACGCATCATGCTAAGAAGCCAGGCTCAGACGGCTTCATACTGACGATTTCATTCATGTGGTAGCATGGAGAAGGGAGAAGGGAAAACCACAGGGGCAGAAAGCAGACCAGGGCTTGGCAGCAGGTGGGATGGAAGGGGTGGCTGCGGGCACGTGGGCAAATGCCAGGCTTGGGTGGGGAGGTGAGGGGACTGTATTTTGATTGTGGCCATAGCTATGTGAGTGTATATATTTGTCAAAACTCACTCTACGTAGACACAGTGAATTTTACCTTAAACTAAACAAACCAACAAGATACCAACCAGCAGAGAGATCACCCCATCGGTTACTTAGTCGTGTGGCTAACATCTTCACGAAGTGGAGACGGGCTGTCACAACCTCACCCATGATCGGTTTCAGCCTCACTGACATGGGACAGCCAGATGCTGGGTGTCTTCTACCTCGACACAGCTTGGAGTGCAGTGTGCCTCTGAGAGAGAGCAGTGCGTCTGAGGAAACATTCAGACAAATCCAGAGTGTGAGGGAGCCTCTCAGAAAACAACTGGGTTGGTCTCCAGAAAGGTCAGTATCGTGAAGACCAAAAAAGAGGGGTGGGGTGAGTGGGAGCTGGACAGGGTGGTTCCATCTAAATAAAAATTATTGAAGAGACCTGTAACCCTTGATTGAACTCTGCTTTGAACAGACCAGCCATAAAAGACATTTTGGGGACAATTAAGGAAATTTGAACGTGGACTAGGTATTAGATGGTATTAATTTTATTAGGTATGATAAATGTGTCTTCGTAGGATATCGCTTTTTAGAGATGCATGTTGAAGTATTAGGGATGAAATATGGTAGTTTGCCTAGTTTACTTCAGAATACTTCGGCCGCAAGAAATGAGGAAGCAGAAGTAGTATGAAGGGGCAGATCCGGGCTATGGGTCAGGCAGGCACCTGTGCCGACTGCACTTAAGACAGAATGCAGGCTCCTTCCAGAGGCCCCTTTAGACCAGAACTGACCATCTGAAGTCTGTTCCGCTTCTCCGCCCGCTTTTTGTTGCTTGGCTGCACTTGCCACCCTGCAGGTGGTGATGGTGCTTCTGTGTATGTGTTACATCTGACTGTGCCTGGATGCTTAGGGGCACTACTGGGTCCCCAGGGCCTGCTTTTTTCACGCACCTGCGAGCCCTGCACACAGGTGCAGGCGCCTAGGCCTCTGGACCTTGCTGCTGTTTCCTGCTGGGAGTGCCAACCCTGTCTGGGACTAGTCGTCGGGTGACTCCCCTCCCTCTCCCCACCACGGAGACAGCTGCAACCCCGGACCTCAGACCTGACCCCAGTCCCATCGGCGCAGAGCAGTGGGAAGCCAGTTTCCTCCGCCATCTCCTGGACAGGTGACTGCCCCCAAAGCCTTTCCCATGGGTCCCCAGCCCATCCTAGCCAAGCTCTGCCACCTGCCTGAGAAACTACACTTCCCAGCAGGCGCCGGAGAAGTGACCTCAGCTCCCAGCGTGCTTTTAGGCGGGGCTGGCCCCCACGTTAACCCCTCAGTGGCTGCAGGCTGGCGGGGAACTGCGTGGGGAGGAGGTTATGGGGAGGAGGAGCGGCAGAGCTGAGGAGGGGATGGGGTCCAGGGACCTTGGGAAGGAAGGGACCTGGGATTAGCCGAGGACGGGCAGCAAGGCAGGGTGGTGAAGGGGAGGCGAGCAATGGGGTGCCCGCCCTGCGGAAGTTAAGAATCTGGACTTTCACCTTTTACCGGAAAACGAACTCTTGGTGCCAGGCTCCAGACGGCGCTGAAGAGGGGGACGGGGTAAGGGAGTCTGCCCTCCCTGGCTAAATGCCCCCTCTGCCCCACACAAAACCTGGCCTTGGTCGGGGCAGGTCCCGGAGAAGAGTGGAAATTCCTCCTGGGCCAGGTGTTGGGGGTGGAGTTTGATTCCCATGGCCTGGCTCTGATGCGGGTGTTTCCTCTACCCCCCTGGACCTTGGCCTGGAGCCCTTCCTGTCACCCCTGTCATCCTCCGCTAGAATAGTGGGCACCTGGTTCCAGTGCATATGCGCCTGGAGACACCTGCCTTCCCTCCCCCTTGTCCTGGCTCTGGTCCTGAGCAGTGGATGGTAATAGGCTGGTCCTTGCTGTGGGCAGAGTCTCTGGCAGAGTAGCAGGGTTCCCGCAGTTCTCATTCCCCAGGTGGGGGTCAGGGTTGCTCCATCAGTTGCGGACCAGGTGCAGGCGGGGTCCTAAGAAGTGGAGTCCACTCCTGGGTGGGAGTGGAGGTAGAGGCAGAGAACAAACAAGATGATTTCAGATTCTGGGGATGCCATGGAGAAAACTCAGTGGTGGTGGGAGGATGCTCGGAGAGGGTGGTCAGGGAAGGCCTCTCTCCAGTGTCCCAGACTGAAGGGACAGCAGGGACAAAGATGTGGGGATGGAGAGACTGTGCTTGGAGCCAGTGACTGAGGGGGAGTGTGGGAGAAAATGAGAGGACTCTGTGGGCCCAGGGATCTGGGCTTCATTCTGAAAGCCCCGTGGAGGTATTAAATAAGGCAGAGTCTTACTTCCCCACCTGAGCCCCATAGCGCCCTGGGCTTTCTGAGCACCATCAGTTGGGGACCAGGGCCTGTGGCCGGGCCAGCTGACTTGTCTGCCCATCACAGCTAGTAGTGGCCCCCTCTGACCCTCAGGGTTCTCCTTTATAAAATGGGGTGATAATTCTACGTCACAAGGTGATGCTTGTCATCCTGCCCCCCACCCCCAACAGGCCCAGCTGCCCCTTGCCCAGAATGCCTGAGGGCCCCGAGCTGCATCTGGCCAGTCTCTATGTGAACGAGGCGTGCAGGGGTCTGGTGTTTGGCGGGTGCGTGGAGAAGTCCCCCATCAGCCGCAATCCCGAGGTGCCATTTGAGAGCAGCGCATACTGCATTTCCTCCTCCGCCCGTGGCAAGGAGCTACGCCTGACTCTGAGCCCCCTGCCTGGGGCCCAGCCCCCACAGGAGCCACTGGCCCTGGTCTTCCGCTTTGGCATGTCTGGCTCCTTCCAGCTGGTGCCCCGGGATGCACTGCCAGCCCACGCCCACCTGCGCTTTTACACAGCTCCCCCTGGCCCCCAACTCGCCCTCTGCTTTGTGGACATCCGCCGATTCGGCCGCTGGGACCTCAGGGGCGAGTGGCAGCCCAGCCGCGGGCCTTGTGTCTTGCTGGAGTACGAGCAGTTCAGGTAGGCCTAGTACTAGGCATGATGAGCACAGTATTAGGCTCCCCTCCTGGCTCTGTTAATGCCTCACTGGCCAGTGAGGAGCAAGTCTAGTCCCCTCTGGTCCTCAGTCCCTTCATGTGTTAACAAAAAGTGTCCTTTCCCGGGGAGCTAATGGATGTGGAACCCCAAAACAACTGATGGGGGGAGCAAGAGGAGGATGGGCAGGCCTGTCCCGAGGACACATGGCCAGCTCGTTTCAGAGCCAGGGATCAGCATCGTCTGTGCTTCTCAGAGGCTAAGAAGAAAGGTGACAGGGCTTTTAACAACCTGGCAAGAAGGGTGGCTGAGCGGGAAGGAATTGCTTCAAGGCGGTGGGCAGGGGGCTGCCTCATGCCACGGTTTCTGAAACAAGTATGTGGTCTCCCACTTTCTGCCTGCCCACTGGTCTGTGACCATCTCATGGTCTCTGCTGGAGGGGTCACCGCCCCACCTGGGATGTGATGTGTGTCGTGGAGGATGGCATGGTGCCAGCCACTTCCCCGAAAGGTGAAACGTGTGTGGGTTTCTTTTTCGTGCCAAGCCCTCATGCCAAGATGTTGGGGAGGGGTACTGCAGTGAGCAAGATGGATGTGGTCCCTCTCCCACAGGCTGAAGTTCAGGTAGGGCAGGGGGAGCAAGGAAACGAAGTAGGTGACTTCAAACAGACATAGGCCTGAAGAAAAATCCAAGAAGTCAATGACTGTTGGCCGGGAGGCTGGGGTAGGGGATTAGGAAAAGACCACTCTAGGTATTTTGAGCCAAGGCCCACCTTAATAAAAGGACCCAGCCTTGCAAAGCCCTAGAGGAAAAGCACTGTAGGGACAGAATCACAGACTCAGGGCCTGCAGTGGACTTGGCGAGTTCTCCCTTCCTTGGGGCTGGCGTGCTTTCCATTGGGCCTTAGACTCGGTGGCCCATCAGGGTTGGTCAGGGTGTCCTGAGCACGACAGAAGCCACTTGACTCCTGGCCTTCCCAGGCACGACCCTGAGTTCACCCCAGGGTCCTGGATTCCTCCCACCTAACCTTCCTGGGAAGTCATTACATGTCAGTTCTCTACCAGTGGCTCTGAAGTTTCTCTCATGTGAGAAGTTTGGCTATTTTCTTGGTCCTACTGCTGGGGAGCATGCAGGGGTCTGCCCCCTAGTGCTCTGACCACCTAGGCTAATGTTCCCCACTTGGCCCCAAACTGTGTCTTCCGGCCCCTACTTCATATACTCCTTGTGCCCATTACTGAGTTAGTCTCTCCAGGATCCTTTCCCACAAAGAAACAAGGTGCATTTCCTCTTTGTAGGGGTGAGGAGGGATCTGGGACCCCTGGAGGTGGTGTGGGGGCTGCTGGGACACTCGCTAACCACAACTTGTCAGCACACTGCTGCACAGAGCCAGCTCCAGCTTCCTTAAAGATCTTCAGGGTCTTCAGAAAAGTTGACCCCACCAGTGTCAGGGCCGCATTCTAGCCCATCAGAAGTTCCAGACAGGGTGCTCGGGCTCTTGGGACACCATGTGAGCTCTTGGGATCACCTTGTTCTCCAAAAGGTCTTGAAGTCTTGAATCTAAGGGTCTTTGGTGATAGACACACAACATCTACGGACTCGTGTGTTTCCTTGAACACACTGCCTTTTTTAAAAGATTTTATTTGGGAGAGGGTGAGCACAAGCAGTGAAAGGGGCAAAGGGAGAGGGAGAAGCACGCTTCCTGCTGAGCAGGGAGCCCGACCACTCAGGGCTCAATCCCAGGACCCCAGGATCATGACCTGAGCCGAAGACAAGACACCCACGTGCCCCAAACACATTGCTTTTGATTGGTATTTTTCACCATTCATAATGAATTCAAATCTCATATTAGTGTTCCCAATTAACAGGAAAATGGAGGGGCCTCTGAGGGGCTCAGATGGTTAAGCATCTGCCTTTGGCTCAGGTCATGATCCTGGAGTCCTGGGATGGAGCCCCACACCTGACTCCCAGCTCAGCAGGGAGTCTGCTTCTCCCTCTGCCTCCCTCTCTGAAATAAATGAGCAAAATATTGAAAAAAAGGAAAATGGAGGCTTTCACCGCCAATATAGCACCGAGGCTGGGACATAGGAACAGGGACTCCCACATTCCTTCCCCTTGCACCCAGGCACAGGTACTGCCGGCCCCTCTCCCCTATCGTGTGTCAAGCCCTCAGGGATGGGGGCAGAGAAGGGGGTCTCACGTGCCCAGGCTGGCTGTGTTCCTCCAGGGAGAACGTGTTACGAAACCTAGCGGACAAGGTCTTTGACCAGCCCATCTGCGAGGCCCTCTTGGACCAGAGGTTCTTCAATGGCATTGGCAACTATCTGCGGGCAGAGATCCTGTACCGGTCAGCAGGGGGACCAGGAGGACTAGGAAGGGCTGGGTGTGCCCACATTCTCCGCTGCTTAGCATGGCTCCCTCTCTCCACCCCACTGCAGGCTGAGGATGCCCCCTTTCGAGAAGGCCCGCAAGGTTCTGGAGGAGCTGCAGCAGCGCAGGCTGGTGAGGGTGCAGGGAGGAATGCGGACCGACCCATCAGAGCAGGCCAACAACAACTAAGGCTGGGTTAGGTGTCTCTAGCTTTGGGCCCATTTCCCTTTCTCTGCCGTGTCCGGGGTGGGGGCAGATGGATTGTCTCTTGAGTCCTAAGCTCTTGGGATTCTGCACCCCGGGACTCAGCTGCCTTCTGAGTGGCCCTGCCTCACACTGCCAGCCAGTTCCTGCCTCTGCCCCTTCTCCAGAGCCCGGAGCTGACCCTGAGCCAGAAGATCAGGGCTAAGCTGCAGAACCCAGACCTGCTGGAACTGTGTCACTCCGTGCCCAAGGAAGTGGTCCAGCTGGGTGAGCCCTGGGAGCCAAAGATGGCTCTATCTCTGCTTCAGAATACTGTGGAACACCAGGGCTGTTCCTGCCCTACTTGGGGCATGGATGTCTATAGACTTAGTTGTTGCTACCTGGATCAAGCCTCCTCCTCACTTGTTAGGTATCTATGTCCTCTGTGCGGCCTGGGAGGCAGGCAGGCAAGGGTTATTCACCCCACCCCAGGATGGGAAAGCTATGGCCCAGAGCCAGGGAGCCCCCAGCCTGAGGGCACACAGCTGGGGGAGGGAGAGGCTCGGCCCCCTGATGCAGTTCCTCAGCTGTGTGGCTGAGGTCCAGGCCAGGTCAACCAGGCTCCCCCTCCTCCCAAGTCTGCCTTTTGACTCCAGCCCGGCTCCTCTGTCCCACAGGGGGCAAAGGCTATGGGCCAGAGCACGGGGAGGAGGACTTCGCTGCCTTCCGAGCATGGCTGCAGTGCTATGGTGTGCCTGGCATGAGCTCCCTGCGGGACCGGCGTGGCCGGACCATCTGGTTCCAGGTTTGGGCCCTAACCTCACGTAGGCAAATGGAAATCCTGAGGAAGCTAGTGGGGTGGATAGACCTGGGGTCACAGTAGGGCAGGAGCTGGGGTCTCCTGGGGTCTTCTAGGAGCAGATGTCTAGGGCCTGTGGATACCCCCAGGGGTCACACTGTTCCCAATGGTCTAGGTCTTCCCCATGCTTTACTCCTCTCCTCAGCCCTAGGGTCCCAGCCAGTGGAGCAGCCCAAGGCAGGGTAGCCTTGATGTGGGCTCCCACCTGGGGAGGATGGGGCTATCAGAGAGGCTTCTTAGGGGAGAAGCCCCACTGATTTGGAAGGATAGTTGTGAACTCTGCTTCAAGGAAAACAACCCCTGCTCTAGCCAGGTTGATTCCTGAGTTCTCATTCCATTTTAGGGGGATCCTGGACCCCTGGCACCAAAAGGTAAGCCACTCTCATTGTAATAAGCTAGGAAAGCAGGAAGGACTAAGGTGCTTGCAAGAGCAACATCGCCCTTCTCCATCCCAGTCCTCCCTCCACCCCTGGGAGTCACCCCAGAGCGGGAGTCTGCGGGAAGGGGGCTGAGGGCACAGGATCCTCCCCTCGCCCAGTGTCAGTGTCCTGCAGGAGGCAAGTCCCGCAAGAAGAAATCCAAGGGAGAACAGCAGGGGCCTGAGCACAGAATGGAGGTATGTTTCCTCCCTGCATTCTCTCCTGCCCCAGCCGCACCCCCCAGGAGCTCTCCCTTGACAATGAGGGGCAATGATGGGTAATCACCAACCTCTGAACTGCTCACAGAGCCCCTTGGGGACTATCTCCTCTACTCAGGACCCTCTCGTTCCAAGTACAGCCCCTTCCAGGACACGTGGGACACGCAGAAGCCCTCCTGGCCAAAGTATAGCCCAGCAGCCAGAGGGGACCAGCCTCCAGCAGGACCCAGAGGTCCCCCCAGTCCCTGGGAAGGGAAAAAGGAGGCTACCGGCAACCCCAGGTGAGCCTTGTTAGAAGGCCCTGTAGGAGGAAGTGGTAGTGCGGGTGGGAGGACTGCAGACAGAGGTGGAGGGGAGGCCATCAGGGCCGTCCTGAGCCTCACCTGTCCTCCTCCCAGGCCACCGCAGACCCCGAAGGATCAAAGCTGACACCCCATCCTTGGAGAATGAGGGGACGGCAGCCTCTTAGCAGGAGGGCCTCCTTGCTTGCCAAGCCCTGCGGGGCCTAGGTGGCTCAGCTGAAGCAGGCTGGAGCTGCTGGGGGCTGGGTGCCCCTGGCTCTGTGGCTATTCCCTACACAACTTGATGTTTGTAATTGTACCCCATTCCCCATTTTTTAAACCCACATGAAAAATGCTATCATTTTTAATAAACTAATATACTTGACTTTCTTGGCACTTTTTGGGCTGGCTGCAGAAGGTCTGGGAAGCCCAAGTTGGAAGAAGCTGTTGCCTGACCTTGGAAACAGAAGAGCCACCCAGGCAAGGCCGACTGAGCCCCTCCACCCGTTTTCCAGGCCCTGGCTCTCAGAGGATTGCCTGCCTCTGCAGATACAGCCGCTCAGAGGTGGTGTAGAGACCTGGGGCCCCAGGCAGCAGGGGGCCCCCACAGCTCCTCCTGTCCAGAATTCCCAGCACTGCCATTCGCCTGTGCTTCCTCTTGCTCCTCTTCTAGAGGGCAGCCAGCTGGAATCCACCCTTCTAGCTTCCTCCCCATGGGAGGAGCTTCTTATGCCACAAAGGCAGTTTGTGGTCCCTGATATCCCAAATACCAGGGAGTGCAGCAACCCAGACCCTGCACAAATGCCTGGGGAAAAGTCTTCCTCCTTGAGACTACGCCTCAAGGGGAGTGAGCAGGGACTACTGCTAGCAGGGTTCCTGAGTCGGGGATTTATTGTTCAATAGGTGAGGGACCCTTGCTTCACGCTGGGGAGGCAGAAGTGAGGAGGGAAGCCTTCCACACAGAAAGCCCCACCGTCAGGGGCTCAGTTGGGAGGGGGCTGCAGCACCAGCAACAGGGACCGAACTTGGAAGGGAGAAAAGGTGAGCTTCAGGCGGGAGTCCTGAAGGGGCACGTGGCCGGCAGGGTCGCGCTGCTCCAGGAGGTTGCAGCTGGAGAACAGGGCGAGTCATGAGGGCCCTGCGAGGGCAAGACTCCCGCCCCCACTCCGTGCCCCCCACTCACAGGACGGCCTCCTGAATCGGCAGCGACGTGTGCAGCCAGCAGTCGACGTGGCTGCCATGGGCCTCGTACAGCCTGAGCACCAGCGTACGGCCCTGGAGGCTGGCCTCCGCCTGTGGAGGGAGGCGGGTGGTTGGCGGGGCAGGTGCCGGCCCAGCTGAGGCCCCGCCCCCTGCCGCCCCGCCCCCGCCCCTTGCCTGCTTGACGGTCTCCAACACGACTGCAGGCGAGGACACGGAGAAGGCGCTCCAGGATGCCGCCGGCGCCGGGCCCGGGGCAGGCAGTGCCAACAGGGGGAAGTTGAGGCTGTAGGCAGCGCGGATAACACCAGCTTCCTGGAAGGAGCCTGGAAATGGGGGTGGGAGCGTGGGTGCGCTGGTGTTTTCTCCGCCGGCCGCTGGGAGAAGCCGAGGCTCAGAGCAGGGCAGAGAAACCGAGGCTCAGAGCAGGGCAGAGAGGCGTGCTCGGCCGCCACACTCACCCTTGTGCGGCATCAGTGCGTAGGTGAACTCGTGGCGACCCATGTCAGCAGTGGCGTCGGGGGCCTTCGGTGCCCTCAAGCTGTGGTGGGAAGGGCGGGGATGGGTCGGGCTGGAACTGCAGGGGCTCCGCCTGCCCCGGAGGACGTGTGCCCCCATGCCAGCCCCCGCGGCCTGGCGGGCCCTCCACTCACAGAGAGAGGCTGAGGACGTTGCCGCGGACCGACGCGCCGTACTTGCAGTCGTTGAGCAGAGCCAGCCCAAAACCGTGCTCTGACAGGTCCATCCAGCGGTGGGCCCACACCTGGAGGGCGGATGCAAGACCCGCTTGGTGGCCCCGCCCCCTCCCCAGGCCCGGAGCTCCCGCCACTACTGGGAGGGCCGGCTCTGGGACCTCGGGATGGAGATCCAGCTCTCACCACAGGAGGGCGCTGGGTACACCATCCAACCTGTCTAGGCCTCAGCTCCTCATCTGTGAAATGGGGACAACAGAATTCACCCCACCAAAAGGGCATGGGGGTCAAAGTAAACACAGCATTTAGCACAAGGTCCAGTCCACACGTCCAGCATGGTGATCACAGTGATCACTGTCCTTTTCCTGACCCCACACCACATGGATCTCTTCCCAGCCGGCCAGGCTGCAAACCCCACCCCACCCCATGTCAGACCTCAAATCGAGCCCAGTCCCAAGAGGTGTTATGGTGCGTGGGTCGCTGCAGATGTCCGAACTGGACTTCATAGGTGGCCTGGGGGCTCCGCACGCGGGTGGGGAACTCCACCTTCAGGAACTTGTGGGCCTCATGCCAGTGTACCTACGACGGAAGGACACACATACACACACAGGCCTGGGCGGCTCCCTCCTCCTCAGCTGCCCAGGGAGGATGCCCACCACCCTGCTGCCTGCTACCTCAGTGTGGAAGCGGACATAGGGGCAACCAACGTCCAGCACCACCTCCTGGCTGAGCCGACTGTTGGGGCTGATCTGCAGCAGGAACCAGGCGCTGCCCCGCATGCCGCCCTCAGTGCCCACTGCCAAGGTTCCTGCCTGGCCCAGCACTGGCTTCCTGTGGGGTGGAGTGGCCAAGCTAAGCCAGGACAAGCTGACGGAGGGGGCACCACCACCCCGGGCCTGTCCACACTGTACCGTGTCTCCAAATGGTAGTCCATGACGTCCCATGCGTCCCAGTACAGAGGGACGTCATCGAACACCACAAACTGGTTCCCCACCATGCCCTCAGCAATGGCCTCCCTAGAAGGATTAGAACTTTATGACCTTGGTCTCTCCAGCTGCCTGAGGTGGGGTGGGGGCAGGGAGAACAGGCCCAGGGGACAAGAGGACTCCTTCCTAGCCCAGCCTGCCCTGCCCTGCCCTGTGTGGGTCCAGAGCCCCTGATGGGCTACCATGAGCAGTGCTGGGGCCAGGGGACAGAAGAAATGGGCTCTGGGAGCCACCTGCCAGGCAATGGAAGAGGGCAATGAGGAGTTGGCACCTGCCGGAGGCCACGAGCACCAGGGACGTCAGGCAGCCGGTTGGGTCCAGCCTCACCCGGATGATGCCATTGTCCAGAGTCACAGAACCGTCGGTCTTGGTGGGAAGCGTCCTTGAAGCTGAGTCTGCAGGGACTTCCCACCACCAATGGCACCCCCAGCCCAGCCCCCCACCACTTGCTCCAGCTGGAGAGCTTAGAATCCCCACATTGTTAGGGATGGCCCGGGGGGGGTGGCACACACCCACTGGTGCCGACACTCACCTCTTGCACCACAAACACAGGCTGCTGGGGCTGCAGGGGCTGCAGTGAGGTGGAGGTGGGGGCAGGAGCATACCCCATGCTGGGCACAGTCACCAGGGCTGGGGATGAAGCCCGGGCATCAGTGCAGCCTCCTTGACCTTCCAGGAGCCTTGCCTGAGGGTTAAGTGGCTGCTTCTCCTACTGCCCCACAGCCGGGGGCACCCCAGGGCAGCGCCCCCTCCCCAGTAGCAGCCTCTCCCCCCAGCTCCTACCGAGGCTGTGGGCCCCACCAGGCCTGGGCAGGGCCAACACTTCGGTGCGTTTCCACGGCAGCGTGTTGACAATAAGGAGGCCCTCGGGGCCCGGCTCCCCAGCACATAGAGCGGCCACCGCAGCACTCAGCAGCGTGTTGCCATGGGAACGGATGTCTGAGAAGAGACAGGCTGGTCCTGGGTGGGTGGTGGGTTTGCGAGGACCCCTGAGTCGCCCACAGGCCACTCTCCGGACTCCGCCCCAGGCATCAGGGACAGCGGCAGGCAGGCCATCAAGCTCACCTTCATAGTGGCACATGGCCTCCTCCACCACCAGCTGGATGCAGCTTCCGGTCAGCACGTCATGGAACTGGTTCAGGAGCAGCAGCCTGCAAGAGCCCAGGGCAGGGATGGAGAAGACTGGAGGGGCAGCCGCAGAGCTGGCCAGGGGAGGCCGGGGCAGTGACAGGGCGGGGCAGAAGCAGACCTGACCTCCAGAGGTCCTGCAGCTGGGCTGCCGGATACAGGAACTGGGTGCTGCGGGCCACGGCTAGGCTGCTGAGCAGCTCCACGTCGTGCAGGATCCGCTCGCACTCCCGGTTTCCCTTCTTGAGCTAAGCATAGTTGTTGGGGGGAAGGGTCTGTCCCAGGCCACCTTCCAAAGCCCTCCGTGCTCAGAATTCAAGGCTCCCCAGGGCCTCCCAGATAAAGCCTCTCGTGGCTGACCTGTCCCTTCCCTCCCCAGCCCGTGGCCCGCCTTCTTCAGGAATACTCAGCCCTGCCTCCTCCAGGTCCCTGGCCCACCCGGCTCTGATACTTCTCTCCCCTCAGTGCCTCCCTGGAACACCAGCCTCTTTCCCTCAGGTCTGGAGTAGACTCTGCCCCTGCAGACCCAGGGCACATGCTCCCGGCTGGGCTCAGGGACCAGCGCCTGACCTGGGCCTGCGTGGTGTAGGTGCCATTGTGTAGCTCCAGGAAGAGCTCCCCGACCCACGTGCACAGCTGCCCTGAGTGGCTCTCCAGTGCAGAGAAGAGTCGCCCCGGAGAAGACAGCTGCACCCTGAGGAAGACATAGCCTGGGTCGCCCAGCCTTGAGGGTACCGTGTGGCTCACCCTTCCCCCATGTCAGACCAGACGAGAGATCCAGCCCGGACAGAAAGGAGCATCCCCACCGCCCATCTCCAGAATGCTCCTTGTCCATGCAAAGCCAGTTCCAGACACGGGGAGGTTTTGTCTCCAGCAGATTTAAGCCCCTTTCCACCCGCAGCTTTTCCCCCCACCACCTGGCCCCCAGGGTGGAAGCTGGGAAGAGCTGAGGGTCAGGGACTGAAATGGGACAAGGTCCAGTGGAGGAGCTAGACAGAATGTTTGAGCGGAAAGCAGGGCTGCAGGCCCGGGCAAAGGGAGCTCCAAGGGCTGCTGGAGGGCCAGGGCGCACCTCGGCAGCCCGTCTGTGTTGTGCAGCCGCTTCAGGCGGTCCAGCATGGTCTGGGTGGGGCCCCCGCCCCCATCCCCAAAGCCGAAGAGGAAGGCACTGTGGTTGGTCCGCCCTTTGTCCCGGTTTTTTACCACGGTCTTCAGCACCTGGACAGGCAGGGCAGGGCAACCCGGGTGAGCCTAGGACAGGACACCCAGCCCTCTCCAGCCCACTGCCCCCCATCTCAGCCACCAGGTGCCCCCTCACCTCCTCCACACTGCCCTGCATCCCGTATGAGTCTCCAGGTGGGAAGTGGGCCAGCACACGGGAGCCATCCAGCCCCTCCCAGAAAAAAGTATGGTGCTGTGGGCAGGGAGACAGGAGAGGGGCCAGAGCCAGGCCTGAGGCCTGTTGTGTAACCCTGGGCTGGAGGGGGGGGGGGGTAGACTCTCTGGGTGGGGTTGGGTGGTTGGTTCAGCACCCCTGAGTAAGCCAGGCGGGAGTTGAAATGGGCCAGGTGGGGACCCTGGCCCCCTGATTCTGCTCACGGGGAAGGAGTTCACCAAGTTCCAGCTCAGTTTTTGGGTCAGGAAGCGCCTGATGCCACAGCTGCGCATGATCTGGGGCAACTGGGCTGAGTAGCCAAACGTGTCTGGGAGCCAGAACTGTGGGGAAAAGGGCTCCTGGTGAAGCAGCCCCAGCCTCTCAGCCTCCCCTGGCTCAAGGTCAAGCCCCAGCCCCACATGCCCACAGGCACAGCGGCTTCCAGCCTACCTCTGAGCACATTTTCCCAAACTCCTGCAGGAAGAAGTTCTGGCCCTGCAGGAACTGCCTCACCATGGCCTCTCCGCTGGGAAGGTTCCCATCCTGGCAGCAAGTGAGGACGGAGGCAGCCGGCATCAGCATCCCTGGGGACCGGGCAGGAGCTCGGGCCACGCCCACCCCTCACAGGAGTAGCCAGGGCTCTGATGGAGAGGGCTCACGCCCAGTGCCCAGAGGTGTCCCTCTCTTGGCTTCGCCTTGTTGTCTACCAGCTGGAGGGGAGGCTCGCAGGGTGGGATTGGGCCTGCAGCCTCCCACCCTGCTTGAGACCCTCCTCCCCCTGGGGGTCCTGGGCTTTGGGAGGCCAGAACCCCACAGGAGGGGTATGAAGGTCCTGCAGAAAGCCACCTACCCGCAAAGCCAAGGAGGGAAGGCCTGAGGCTGAGAGGTTGTAGATGGCACTTACCATTTCCACCCAGGTGCCCCCCACAGGCACAAACTGCCCTCGGCAGGCGAACTCCTGGAGCCGGGCATGCAGGCCGGGGTAGTGGTTCTTTACCCACTCAAACTGCTGCGCCTGTGGGGCAATGGGGCCTGTGTTGGGGCAGGAGTGACAGGGACCCCCCTACCCCGCCCCCTGGCCTGAGCACCTGGGGCCAGTGGGCAGCTGAGGGTGGGGAAGAGCCCTCCTTCTCAGGCTTGAGAAGGCCCTGGACCTCATCCGCCGACCTGTTGGGCACCAGGTGCCCCACACGGCTGTCCCTCTGACCTGGGAGCAGGCAAAGATGAAGTCCGGGTTCTTCTCCATGAGCTGCACGGCTGTCGCCCAGCTCCGGGCACATTTTCGCACAGTCTCCTTGAAGGGCCAAAGCCAGGCTGGACGGAAGGGGGTCAGAGGTGGAGGGAGAGCAGCTCCCCACAGGAGGTGTCCGGCTCCCCACAGATCTCCAGCCTCACCCTTGCCCTCCAGCACCCTGGGCCTCCAGAGGGCTGTCCCCCCTCCCATCCTAGGCCCCTTTCCCTGCAAGGCCCTCCAGCATCCCTCCTGAGCTTTCACTTCAAGACACTGTCACGAGATGGGAGTACAGGGTGGGGAAAGGCTGCCAGTTTCACGAGTCAGGAACTGGAGGCCCCATGCCCTGGAACAGCCTCACTCTGAGGCTGCGGTCCCCAACCCCTGAAAGGATCCTATAGAAGGTGGCAAGGGTTAACACATCGGTGGGTGCTGCAGAAGACGGAGCTCAGCATCCCGACATGGATCTACCTGGGCCAGCCCTCCTGTGTGAGGCACTACAGCCTCTCCGGCCCTCTAGGCCTGGTTCCTTGCTCGCCAGTCCAGAGCTCCCACACTCCACCGCGAACCACGGCACAGCACAGAAAGCCTTGTTCTGTGCTTCTGAAACAGTAGCTGCTTCAGAACCAGTACCTCGGGGACCTTGTTAAAAATGCAGATTTCCCCGGGCGCCTGGGTGGCTCAGTCAGTTAAGTGTCTCCCTTTGATTTGGGCCATGATCCCAGGGTCCCGGGATCCAGCCGTGTGGGGCTTCCTGCTCAGAGAGGGGTCTGCTTCTTCTTTTCCCTCTGCCTCTCCTCCCACTGGCCCGTGCGTGCGCGCATGCTCTCAAACAATAAAATAATCTTTAAAAAATGCAGATTTCCCATAAGCCTCACAGACACTGCAGACTCACCAAGTTCAAAGCTGAACTCATGACCGCCCCCCCCCCCCCCCCCCCCCCCCCCCTACCCCCCCCACCCACTGGAAACCTGCCCCTGCGTGAGTCCCTATCTGCATTACTTCTACATCACTTCTCCCTGAGGACTGGGACACCCTTGTCAAACTCTCACTCGGTCTCACTTGGTTCAAAGGTCATCTCCTCTAGGAAGCCTCTGTGAGCCCTCCTGACCCATCAGGGTTAAGTGCCTCCATCGTGGCACCAACCCTGTCTGCCTACTTTACAGCCATCCTTCTCTAGGAACCTACCTCCCCGCATCTAACAAGGGCCACATGGGGGCCTCAGGTTTTGTCGAGAGAATAAACGAAGCCACGCCTAATGAAGCCCATTTTACAAATGGGGAAAACTGAGGCCCTGGAGGGCCAAGAGCTTACTGGGGACGACACAGTGTTTCTGGGGCATAGCCAGGGCTTCAAGGGCACCCCTGCCTTGCCCAGGCAACCCGGCCTGCTGCCGCCCTACCTGTATCAATGTGGCAATGACCCATGGCGTGGATGGTATGCTGACTTTCTCCTCCACGTTGGCCAAAGAACCTGGAGGCCAGGGCCTGGGCCACCGGGAAAGTCTGTGGCTGGGCAGGGTCACACACGTTCACCATCTGGTTGGCTGTGTACAGGGCCTGGAAGCTGCGCTGGTTGTCTTCCCCAAGGCCCTGCAGCAGGGTTCTGCCCCTTAATTCCCATCCGGAGCAAGGGGGTTCTCCAGAACTCAGCCCCAGCTGACCTCTCAATGGTTCTTAGCAGAGCTCCTCCCTACCTCCAACCCTTTGCTCTTCTGGTTCCCCCTGCTTAGTACCACCTCCCTCCTCCCCCTTACAGAGGAAAATCCTTTTAATACTCAAGCAGGCAGAAACACTCTCCCTCTTTGGATTCCCAGACTCCCAACTCTCGGACCCAAGACACAACCGGCCCCCGGAGGGGGCTGGGAAGGTCCCTAGAGTGAACAGCTGGGGTAGGGGTGTCGCTTACCTTGGCTATGCCCAGCAGCAGCTCCAGATCCACCAGGAGTCTGTGGACATCCCGGCAGAACACAGCCAGCTCAGCCCGGCTCACCTGGAACATCTTCTCTGGGTCAGGGGCTGCGATCATGCTTCCCTTCCCGGCCCCCAGGAGCCCATTGCAGGCTACTTCCACATAGACGGTCAGGCTACAAATGTAGGGAGGCAGCCTCAGGCCAAGAGAATGGCAGAAGATGCTGGGGGCGGGAGGACCAAGGAGGCAGCCACTGCTCGGTCCTGTTCACCTCCAGGGTCCATCCCCCGGAAGATCCCACAGTAGGTCAGGGATCTGTGCAAGAGGGTCCTGTTCTGCTGATGAGCATTCCACCCGGGTCAGGGGCAGCAAGCAGCCAAGCTGGGAACTGTGTGAATTACGCCGCTACTCAGCCTTTTATTCCCATTTCCAAAACTGACTTTACAAAGCACTGCCTTGGTCTCAGAACCCTCTCTGCATATTAAAACCGTGTTTGGATCCCCCAGGTCCAATCTTTCAGAGCAAGGATCTGGCAGCCAGCACAGGGCGGGCTGTTCCCTAGAGTGGCACGGTAGCCTGTGGGGCTGTTCTGCTGTCTTCGGAGAGCAAATGGGACTTTGGTAGAGAAGCCTTCCCTGGCCCTCCTGCCACCCCTCTCCGAAGTCTGGGACCGCCCTCCATACTGAGCTCCTGGTGTTTGCTCTCAAAGCCCCCATCGGTTTTGTAATTATGTAAGTGTCCCTGAGTCCCCCTTGCTGTCAAGGACCATACTACTCACTATCACAGTGCTAGGATCCAGAAGCATCAGCTATAGTGCTCAACAAATATTAGAAAATACAGTAATACTATGTCTGAGTTCTGAACGGTGTCATGAAATGCCCATAATAAGGGACAAAAAAATATCAGGATGCAAATCATCAAAGAAATACAACCTTAGCCAGGAGGAACTACGCCTGAACGAGTGCTGAGATGTTAATAATGGTCAACTCTAGGTGGCGGGATAATAGGAGTCACTGACTTCTTTGTGCTTTCCTGTATTTACCACAAGAAGGCAGACAGTGTCTTTTTAGCCAGGGGGAAAACAAAAAACAAAACAAAATGAAACAAAACCCTACTCTTTAAAAAGAAACTGTGAGATCTGAGGATGCCTGTGTTGGAGGTGGGCGATTCGGGTCACTCTGAGCCTCGCCTCTGCCTCACCCCCTGGGGCCCCTCCCCACCAGCACGGTCCACCAGGGCACAGGGACTACCTCACCTCCGGGGGTCGCCTTCTTCCAGCCTGTCGGTCAGGACATAGCTGGTCTTCTCCCCCTCTGTGGTCAAACCCTGGTTGGAGAGTGGAGTGAGAGAGACAGGGCTGGAGGTTTTTCCACGGTTCTGGGGAAATGTAAGCTGAGGGAGGCCGGGGCCCTCCACTTAGCCCTCAGCTGTGGCTCCTCTCGCCTACACAAAGCCAACATTGGCAAATCAGGGAGCCCTGGTGGCCGGTGCCCAACCCCCATGGCAGCCCGAGTGCCCTGATCACCAAATGGCTCCTGCTTAGTCTAGCTGGAATGGAAGCTGAGCAGATGAACTGACCACTGTATATTTTAGTTTCTTTATCTGTAAATAGGCCTACAGACCCACCACATGCAATCATAAAAATTAAACCTGATATGGACGCTTAATTGTTTTTCTATCTGGGGAACTGGGGATGCTATGATAGCGAGAGATCCATTACTTCAGGGGAAGAGAACTTGAATTTTTACTTTGTGCCATCCAGAACTGCTTGAAAGTTTCCCCCCATAAGTATAGGCTACATATAATAAAAACTGGTGTACTAAAACTAAAACTACGGGCGCCTGGGGGGCTCAGTCAGTTAAGTGACTGACTCTTAACTCTGCTCAGGTCATGATCTCAGGGATGTGGGACTGAGCCCCACATTGGCCTCAATGCTCAGCACGGATTCTGCTCAAGATTCTTTCTCTCCCTCTTCCCCTCCCTCCTCTAAGAAACAAAACAGAACAATGAAAACCACTAAAAATAAAAAGTGATATGGTCTGCAAAGCCACTAGTCTGGCACCCGGCACCCAGCAGAGGGTTAAATGAATCTACTGTATCTGTTATTATTATACTCGATTAGCAATTATTTTCAGGCCAGAACGAGAAAATGGCCAGTCAGTGGCAGGGCTGGCTTAGCACTAATTATCTTAGGACCCATAACCCATCCATTCAACATCCCAGTGTGAGAGGGACCGATCACACTAGGGCCTAAATGGCAATTTCCCCAGTCCTGCAATTCTTATACCCACAGGTACAGCCGCTAAGCAGCGGCTTCCTCACAGACCTGGGCTGAAATGGGGCCCAACCTATCCCCAGGGCAGGGCTGCTCACCTGGACAGGTTCTCCGTCTCGCCACAGCAGGCCTTCTCCATCACTTTCCCACCGAAGGTGAACTTCTTGACCCACCCATGCCTCTGGGATGGTCAGCTCTACCCGAAACCAGCAGGTCCACCACCTACAAGACAGCCAACGGCAGGGACCTGGAGGTCCACGCCCTTGTCCTTTTCCAGACTCCCTTGGATGAAGGGTCAGAGGGGACTTGAGACTTTTCTCCAGGCATTCGCAGCATCACAAGCTCTGCAGCTCGGAGCCACAAGAAAGGAGCAACACGGTGTGCGGCGAGGGGAGGGGAAAAGGCGGGCAAGTAAGGGGTCCGTGACCCGTCCGAGAGGGTCCTCCTGAGAGGTGTCGAGGTCCTGGGAGAAGGCAGGGGCGGGGGATGAAAACTCTCCCAGGAAAACGGAGGCAGCAGGTAGCTGCTTCCAGCAGAGGGTGCTGCTCGGCCCCGAGAGCTGTCTAGGAGCCCGGGCGGCCGTGGAGGTGTGGCCTTTGGAGCCGCCGCGCGAGGGAGAGGGGCTGCCCGCGGCCCCGCCCCCACCGGGCGTTACCCACGTGGGTCCAAAGCTGTCGCCGATCTGCGCGGGGCGGAACTCCTGCTGCACTGCCTGCTGGTAGGAAAGCCTCTCCGGCGTCTGGAAGCTGGAGAGCGCGGTCACCGGGCAGCTGTCTCCGAAGAGCCTGGGCGAGAGGAGCCGGTGGGCGCGCGCTCGAGGCCGCTCCCGTTCGGCCCGCGGGCCAGTCGGCAGATGGGGCCGCGCCTTCCCTCGACCCTCCGCCGAGAAGTCTGCCCCCCAGCACAGCTTCTCCCGAGCCCTCCTCCCGGGCCCCTGCCCTGTCCGCGGCGGGCACTTCGTCCCTCGGCCCGGGTGGCCGCGGCTTGGGTTTCCCCCCGGAAGGGAAGGCTGGGGCGCGCGGCGGCGGCCGGCCGGCGCCCGGGGCGAGTGGGCCCCCACCTGCCCCGGAGGTTACAGTCCGTGAAGTAGAGCGGCGACACGAATTTCTCTACCCGCTCCAGCGTTGTGCGCCAGTGCTTCAGGGCCGGCGCCGCCGCCGCCGCCATCGCCTCGCGCCCGCTGCTCTCCCCGGAAGGCCTCTGCCGCTGCCGGCGCGGCCCACGGCCGGGAACCAAAGGTTCCGGCGTCCGAAGGGCGCTTTTCGGCCCCGGGCAGCTTTTCGTGGAACACTGGCGGCTCTCGGAAGCCCGGCCGCGCGAACTCGGAGCGAGCAGCTGAGAGCCGAGCGCGCGGCTTCCGAGGCTCTCCACCAGCTCTTCCGAACCCGCGGGCCCCTGGGCAAATCCCTAAGTAGAATGGCAGCTTTGTCGCTTAAAGTCCCGACACCGAACCGGGGACTGTAGGCGCGACGGGCGGGAGCCCCGACTGGTGCAAACGCGGCCACTCAGGCTTAGAAGCCACACGCGAGAACCAGCTAGTTCTCCGGGCCCAGCCAGACCTCTGGTGCTCGCTAGCCGGAAAACCTACTTAACGTGGGAAGAGCCAGGCGCCCGGGCCCGTGCTTTGAAGCGGACCGGCGACCTGTTAAATAGGGAGGGCTTTGGGCCGCAATAACGGGAGCTTCCTCCAACATATTCTGTATATATAGCCGTCACTTATCCCCAGAAACCCTGGATATATTTTGATGTGATGGCAGATCAGTCATAGCATTCAAGACCCCACATGAATAACGTTATTTCACCACACAGGACTGGAGAGTTCAGAAATGCCACAATGCCAGAAACCCCTCCAATTTCATCCTTACCCTAGTAGGCCATCGGCAGTTTCTTTTTTCCCCCTTCCAGGATTGCCAAGCAGTGCGCTTGTCTATAAAATCATTACTAAGAAAAATATATAGGCGTTAGCCCTGATACTTTAATGGAAATACTGACCAAGTTCACATTTCAAGTGCAAATCACAGGGAAAGGGGACTAGTACAGAATACCAAACGTGATTTAAACTAAAGAGAACTCACCGCTATAACACAAACTGGGTTTAGAACTTGGGAGTTCAGTTTTCAGAGAACAGGAGGGCTTAAGATGGTTGGTGCTTGTGAAAACGGCTGGCTGTTAGGTGAAGATCCCACTTCTTTGGGTTGCCCTGATGGGTTGCATTTTCTCCTGAACTTGGCCCTGAAACCAGATCCTGACCTG
This sequence comes from Taxidea taxus jeffersonii, assembly GCA_003697995.1. Lineage (NCBI taxonomy): Eukaryota > Metazoa > Chordata > Mammalia > Carnivora > Mustelidae > Taxidea > Taxidea taxus. Next base: position 135,558 of record ML104956.1, on the reverse strand, counting down.
TAGGGAGGTAGGTCTGGACATAATGGTGCTACCACAGCCAATAGGTGGGGTGTCCCTGGTCAGACACCATCAATTTCCCCCATAATTCCAAGTCAGCCTGCCCTTTCTTGAGCAGAGGGGGATAGGTGGGGATTGAAGATCTTTCCCCTCAATAATGTATCACTGTACCTCCAAGTCAGGCACTGCCCTAGCTTCCCCCGACTTTCTCCTCCCACAAGGCTCTATTACCACCCCCTACACTTTGGGGCTCAGAGTCTCCTGTTCCTCCTGCAACAACAAACTTCTAAAATAGGAGCAGTCTATACCATGTGTTTTTAAAGTTCAGAAGCCTCCAAGCTTGTAGTCTTTGGTGGCGGTGTTGGGGGTTTTTAAGCAAACAAAAACCACACAAAACACTACTGCTTACTTAACGACTGAGACTAGGGTAATGGTTGATGGAGAATAAATCTCCAGAGTACTGGGAGGGGTTCAGTTGGTCTTTGTTCAGAAACTCCAGGTTGAAGACCTATAAAACTCCTACTCAGTTTAAATGTCTGGTCTACCAGTCTAAATTTATGTAATTAAAAAAATATATATTCCATTTGCAGCTGCTAATAATGTAGCAAATCTCTCTCCCAACCCCATTTATACCACACGACTTGTACGCATTCCCTTCAAATACTGCTTTGGTATTTAAGTCATTCACCCCTATTTCCAATTAAGGATAAGAAAAACAATATAGAAATGCAAACTAAATAGCCGGACAACTGCCCAAATAGAAAATACTTCCAAACAGTTGAAATAAGGGGAAAAACATGTACTAAAAGAATGAAGTATTCTATTTTAAAAATTTGGAATATTTTGATTTGAGACAAGTGCAATGAACTGCTAACTATTTAAAGCAAATTCTCGTTTATGCTGAGGGTAAGGAACTGAAGCCCAAATCCCTGCTCCACAGTAGTTCTCTGGTGAGGACAAGGGACTTGGGTTGAGAGGTCATTCCTTAAGTAAGAACCAAGCTTTATTTATTTACAAAAAAAAAAAAAAGAAGAAAAAAAAAAAAGAAAAGGAAAAAAAATGAAAGGGGAAAAAAAGAAAGAAAAAAAGAAAAAAAGTTGGGGCAAGGGGGGACAAGTTACACAAAAGTACTATAACGGTAACTCCCTTTGGTAAAAAGTGTAATAAATGTCTTGTACATCTGTTCACAGGTACTAAATCTGAGCCACATAGAACTATGGTACACAAGAAGCTAGAGCAGTTATGCTAGCACATCAAAGCATATTTCTTTTAATAAAAAATCGACAGTATGTACATTATTTACAAAAAAAAAAAGAAAAAGAAAAACCAAGTTAAAATTGTGTGTGTGTGTGTGTGTGTGTGTGTGTGTGTCAGAGAGTAAAGCTGGTGGATGGCACTAGGGTAGACTAGTAAAGAAGCAGGTACAAAACAGTTCCACGGGAGCTAAAAAGGACGACGGATCTGAACTTGCTGAGGTTGAGAACCAGAGGAGAGTGTAAAGGGTGGGCAGCGAGGGATTCGTCAGGAAAAACCCACAAGATGATCAATCCCAAAGCCAAACTGCAGGTCCCAGATAAAATCTAATGGGTGATCTAGATGTGCTCGAGTGCCCAGGAAGAAAAAGAAAAAGAAAAAAAAAAATCAAATCCAGTTTTTTTTCCTTTTGGGGGGAGGAGAGGAGCAGTGACCATCAGAGTTACAATCCATCTGAGCGGTGAGTCCTTCCCCAGTCTGTCAGTGCACGCCCATCCAGTCAAGGTGTGAACAGCGTCTGGCTCCTTCATCGAAGGTCAGGCCCCAGGAGGCTCCAGTCTTAGCTCTGCTGGTGTGTGCAAGCGAGCTGCGCGTCTCTGTGCTTGCACGGAGTTCCTTCCCCTCCAGGGCAGGCTAACACCCCAAACCCCTTGGGAAAAGTTCCAGCTCCGGCTTCGTATGGTATCTACGTTCCTTCTATGCAGCCCACTTGGTGCCAGGTTGCACCAGCCACACACTGATCAGGTGGCCATGTCCCAGAGAGGCCCAGTGAGGCTTGAAAGGCATCTTCCTTGTTTCTTCAGTGTGCGTGAGTGCGCACGCTCCCCACACACACCCCCTCATTTACCTGCTCCGGCTCTGCGGTTACGGGGCTTTGAACGCTGCGCCGTATTTGACACGGTACTTGTTTATGCTTACAAAGTGCAGGGTCTCTGTGTCACAGGTGGTGGTACAGGGCACCAGGCCCTCCAGCCCCTCACCCATGAGCCACTTGCTGGTCTCTGCTGCCATCTCACGGGGCACGTGCTCCTTGGTCCATTTATCCACCCAGGCCTGGAACCTCTGATGTAGCCGCTTGCTCACACGTTCATGGGACTGCGAAAGAGAACAAGAAAAAAAACATGAATTAAGACAAAAAATAAAACAAACCAAAAAACCAAAAACAACCCCTCTTCAAATACAAAGCCTAATTTTCTCCTAAAGTAGCAGGGGAAAAGATGTGCGGTCAAGCCTTTGATACTAAGTTAGGAGTCTCTATTTAAAGAAGAAAATTTAAAGAGACTAGGAACACAGAGCAGGTGCAGAATTGGAGCCCAATAAGCCCCTAAAGAAATGTCAACACAGGGTCTGAGCAGAACGAGCTAGGTAGTTCTCATTTTTAGCATTCATTAGTATCAACTAGGGAACCTGATAAAAATACAGATTTCCTCGTTTTCAGCAATCTGATTTTTTTTTTTTTAAAGATTTTATTTATTAGAGAGAGAGAGAGTGAGCACAGGCAGACAGAGAGGCAGGCAGAGGCAGAGGGAGAAGCAGGCTCCCTGCTGAGCAAGGAGCCCGATGTGGGACTCAATCCCAGTACGCTGGGATCATGACCTGAGCCGAAGGCAGCCGATTAACCAACTGAGCCACCCAGGCATCCCATCAATCTGAATTTTTAAACTAGCAGCCCAGATGCCTCTAACATACCCGAATGAGACACAATGAGTTGCAGCTATGAGGTCCTTCTGCCAGCGTGGCAATCTGCTTCTAAGTAAGACAGTGTAAGGCAAAGGGCTTAAAACCCGATTACCCTGCCCTGCCCAGCAGGGCATGAGGTACAGCAGATCTCCAGGGGAGGTGTTATATTCCTACCTACCCAGCCACTAAATAATTACCGATGCCTGTGTGTGAGGCAGAGTAGGGATGCCAAGATGAATTCGGTGCTACCCAGCTCTTAGAATAATCTGCACCAGACCCACAACACACAGCGTCATGAGGGAAATCTATTAAACCACCCATCCAACTTCTCCCACTTGAATGACCTCTATTCCTTTCAAACTTCACCAGTCCAAACACAGTGCTTGATGTACCCCCAACCCCCTTCCTATCAACAGACTATACCCCTAAACTGCCCATTTACTCAAGCAGAAACAAACAAAAAACCAAAACAAGACCAGGCATCATCCTTGATGTTCTCCTTTCTTGTACCCACTCACGTCTATCTGATCATTACCGCATCCTGACAACTCTATCCCCAAATTGTACCTCTGATCTAATTCTTACAATTCCACTGCCACCCTGCTAGCCTGGGTCACCGTCTCATCTCACTTGGACAAGAGCAGTCTTTTGAGCATTCTCTGCCTTTCCAACTTCATGCCCCAAATCATCCTCACTGGGATGAAAAGCAGTCCAAGCCATCCTGTCAACAATGTCCCCATGTACTGCAAACAAATCCAAACCATGCTCTACGAGACTAGTGATGATGTCTCTGCCCACCCTCCCTCTGGCTCAAGCCACGCTGATGCCACATGACGAGTCCTTTTCTCCCTTCTGGCATTGCATTCACTGGTTTCCTTCATCTAGAAAGCACCAACCCTCAACTCCTCACCAAGTTGCATCCTGGTCCCTGTTCCAACCTCAAGGGTCACCTCCTAAGGGAAGTCTGCCCCCACACAAACAGGGCCCGCATGCCAGCTACCCACAATCGCCTCACCTAGTTTCTCTCCTTCATTGGGCGTATCACACCATTTCATATGCTCTACTTCATAGCTGTGCCCCAGGGCCCGGCACAATCCTGCTCCAAAACTAAACCAGAAAGCTTTCACAATCGGGACGGCATGTGAGAACAGACAGAATTCATAAGCAATACTACGTGAAATGCCAAAGCTGGGAGGAGCTTTGCTGAGGTGCCACTGGCTGCTGTGGGTTGAACTGTGTCCCCTGCAAATCACTGTGCTGAAGTCCTCCCGTCACTACCTCAGATTGCGACCTAACTTAGAAATAAAGTTATTGGAACGCCTGGATGGCTCAGTTGGTTGAGCAGCTGCCTTCGGCTCAGGTCATGATCCCAGCGTCCTGGGATCGAGTCCCACATCCGGCTCCTTGCTCGGCGGGGAGCCTGCTTCTTCCTCTGCCTCCGCCTGCCACTTTGTCTGCCTGTGCTCGCTAGCTCTCTCTCCCTGACAAATAAATAAAAGTAAAAATAAAAAAAAGAAATAAAGTTGTTGCAGATATAATCAGTTAAGATGCAGCCAGACGACTGGAAGGTGGACCTAGAGTCCAGTATGACCAGCCCCTGAAAGGGGGACACTGGACACAGGCACATAGGGATAAAAAGCTGTGTGAAGCAGATGAGGGCATGGGAAAGACTCTCCCTCCCAGGCCTGGTTCAAACCAACTCTGCCACACGTCAATTTTTGACTTTTAGCCTCCAAAACTGTAGGACAATAAATTTATTTTGTTTGAGGCACACGGTCTGCGGACCTTTGTTCTGACATCTTTAACAGACTAATACACCTGCTTACTCAACAACTCACCACTCACAACAAGCGGTGGTTCTCAGAAAGGGAGAGAAACAACCAGGACCCTGGGGAAGGCCTAGGCCCGGCCAGGGTGGGAGGGCACAGAGACAGTCCACGACTGGTTCTTACCTGATGAGCCCGGAGCAAGGCTGTTCTCCGGTACATGTAGTCTTCTGACTTGATCACGTACACCATCTTGTAGGAATTCAGCTTGAATCTACATTCCAGTTTATCCAGGCTATCCACATTCTCCATGGTCTTCTTGCTGTTTCCTTCCTTCCCTTCCTTTTCCTGCTGTTCTCGACCACGCTGACATTTCCGGATTCGCCTCAGATTCCTATGGGGCAGAGAAGCCCTGCAGGATCAGAGCTCGCCCAGATGCGACTTCCCATGAGTCCCCTCAAATGGGTTCTCCTTGTCATATGCCTTTATAGCACTTATCACAATTTTAGTTAACATAACCAGATTTTATATATATATATACGTATATATATATATACGTATATATATATACTTTTTAGCTACATATACTTTTATATATACTTTTTATACTTTTATATTTTTTAAAATATATATACTCTGGGGCGCCTGGGTGGCTCAGTGGGTTAAAGCCTCTGCCTTCGGCTCAGGTCATGATCTCAGGATCCTGGGATAGGGCCCTGCACTGGGTTCTCTGCTCAGCAGGGAGCCTATTTCCCTCTCTCTCTCCGCCCACCTCTCTGCCTACTTGTGCTCTCGCTCTCTCAAATAAATAAATACTTTATATATACTTTTAGTATACACACACACAAAAAAACTCAGTTATATATATTAACTATGTATCTATATTAACTATATATCTCTCTCCCCAATGGTTTCATTGTTAATAAAAAAAAAAGTGTCAAATGCAGAGATACACAGAATAAAAGGCAGAAATCTTCAACCTCTCCTACCCCAGATTCTCCGAATCCCACATGCCTCAGCAGAGGTAGGCACTGAGAGCAGTTTTGATTTTAAACCTCCTAGGCCTCTCGGAACTCACATACATAATCACTCCCTATAGTTTTGCTTTGGGATGTTTTTAAAGACTAAACAGGATCATACTATATATTTTATTATTCTCTGCTTTTCACTTAATGCGAAGATTTCTTTCATTTCACCAAAGATTCGTCACATTCTCTTGAACTGCTGCCTTAACTGAACCATCCTTTAACAGGAACCAGTCAGGGCTCCTCACCTGAACCGGAGCAAAGATGATTATTCAAATGCCTATTTTTTCAATTCCCCCCAAAGATGGTACATAACTCCTGTATCTTACATATACAGTTAAGAGGACAATTCACATGAATGGATGCCCTGGAAGGTATTTAGAGCTGAATTCTCTCCAAAAGCAAGCAGAAGAAAGCTTGTCAGCCAGACAGTTACACTGTTGCTAACACTTTGCTATGGCAACAAACATTGCTTCAGTGAGTATCTGGTATACATGTATTTCTGTAGGCCCGCAGTTTTTTGGTCCAAGGACCCTTGGGGGCCCCCAAGACCCTTTCAGATCTACTATTTTCTTTTTTCCAGATTTACTATTTTCATAATAATACTAAAACATAAAAATACTGAAATATATATAGAAAACTTTTTTTCCTATGTTAACATTTACACTGGCAGTGCAAAAGTAATGGTGAATAAAAATGCTGGTGGCACCAAAATGTCCTTAGAAACCTTTATATTCTTCTCTGGCCGTGTTCTGGCAATTAAAAGAGGAAAGCTGAGGGCATCTGGGTGGCTCAGTCAGTTAAGCATCTGCCTTCGGCTCACGTCATGATCCCAGGACCCTGGTGATTGAGCCCCAAGTTGGGCTCCCTGACCAGCGAGGAGTCTGCTTCTCCCTCTGCTTCTCACCCTGCTCATGCACTCCCTCTTTCTCTCTCTCTCTAAATAAATAAATCTTTAAAAAATGTTACCTGATGTAACCCACATTAAAAACTTTCTGGAATATTCAGTCTCTAAGAAAATCTTAAAAAAGAAATGAGGAAAGCTGGTTTCACTTAAGACTGTGCATGATGTGGACGCCTAGATGGCTCAGTCAGTTAAGCGTTCAACTCTTGGTTTCAGCTCAGGTCATGATCTCAGGGCTGATCAGCACAGAGTCTGTTTAAGTTTCTCTCTCCCTCTGCTTCAGCTCCTCCCCGCTGCTCTCTCTCTCAAATAAAAAAATATATTTAAAAAAGATTTTATTTACTTATTTGCTAGAGAGAGAGAGACAGCACAAGCAGGGGGAGCAGCAGGCAGAGGGAGAAGCAGACCCCTTGCTGAGCAGGAAGCCCGAAGTGAAAGTCAATCCCATGACCCTGAGCCGAAGGCAGATGTGTAACCAGCTGAGCAACCTAGGCATCCCTAAAAAAATAAATCTCTTAAAAAAAAAATCCTTGATGAAGCAATAAACATATTTTGTCAAATCCTAGCCCCTTAGTACACATCCTTTTAATATGCTGTGTGGTAAAATGGGAACTACACATACGGCACCCTAGTGTGCCAAAGCACTGCCCAAATGGGAAATGGGTCACTATTTTTACCTGAAGGAACAACGGACTAACCATCCTGGAGTACTGGCAGCTATTTTTTCAAAAAAATGAACAAGGAAGGGGTGCCTAAGTGGCTCAGTCGGTTGAGTGTGGGACTACTGGTTTTGGCTCAGGTCATGACTCAGGGTCATGGGATGGAGCCCAGAGATCAGGGCTGGGGCTCTGTACTCAGTGGGGAGTCTGCTTGAGAGTCTCTTCCTCTCCCTCTGCCCCTCCCCCATTCATGCACTCCCCCTTTCTTTAAATAATTAAATCTTCAAAAAAAGTGTTACCTGATATAACCCACATAAACAAAAGCTTTTTGAAATATTCAGTCTCTAAAAATGTAAGGGATCTCAAGGCCAAAAAGACTGAGAACCTCAGTTCTAATAGCTGTAAGGCAAATTATTAGAAATCAAAGTTATAAGGTAAAGTTCCCATACATTTTTATTGCCCTGGCCCCAGAATGATGGTATCAATTTATATTTTCCCCACAGAATATGAAAGTGCTTTCCTAGCCCACACCCTCTACAACACAGGTTATAAATCTTTTAAAAACCTGGGCAACCTGGTGAGAAATACACGGCATGCTTATTGTACTATTCCATAACCCTAGAGACTAAGCCTGTTTTGTTGAAGAGAGGCCTGGCAGAACAGCTGCTCGACGTCTGCCGAGTGAATCAAAGAATGAAGAGACTGGCAGGACCCTTTTGGCTCACACCCCCTTTTCCATGTTCTGATTAGAACTAGTCTAATAATAATAACAACACAGATCTTCCTTGACCTAGGGGTTACAGCCCGAAGAGAAGTTGAAAATATTTTAAGTCAAAAGTGCATTTTATCCCTAGCCTACTGAATGACCATCACAGCCTAGGCTAGCCTACTTCAAAGTGCTCAGAACACACTTTAGCCTACTACTGGTCAAGATCCTCTACCACAAAGCCTATTTTATAATAAAGTGCTGCATATGTCATGTAATTTATTGATTACTGACTGCAATATGCAAACAAAGTGGCTGTATGGGCAGAGCACGGTGCTAAGTGTGTCAGTTCTTGCCCTTCATGCTCCTAAGACTGACTGGGAGCTGTGGCCCCTGCCCAGCATCGCAAGAGGACCACACCACAGATCACTTGCCTGGGAAAAGACCCAATTCCAAATTCAAAATGGCTTCTAGTGAGTGTGTCTTGCTTTTGTATCATTGTAAAGTCCAAAAATCATTTAAGTCAAACTATCCTAAATAGGGGACCATCTGTATTGGGATAATACCTTTCTGGAAACCTAAGACCTAGGATTTCAATTCTGAGCTTCTGGGAAGGAAGAAAGCTACTCTACTACAGCACAACCTTTTTTTCTACTTCTGCAACTCCATTTTCATCCTCAGAGGACCAACAATATACTGCCCATAAATAGGGAGGACATTTTTAAAATTCTGTGAAGTGAATATAGCAGACCTAAGACTGCTATCTTTTATGGGTTCTTTCTATTATCTTCAAGAGAGAGCTCTACTTCATTATTTTTTAAAAATGTAATTCTAGTATAGTTAACTACACAGTTTTGTATTAGTTGCAAGTATACAATATAGTGATTTCACACTTCCAGACATCACCCAGTGCTCATCGTGACAAGTGCCCTCCTTAATCCCCATCACCTATGTCACCACCACTCCCACCTCTGGTGACCATCAGTTTGTTCTCTATAGTTAAACGAGTCTGTTTCTTGGTTTGTCTCTTCCTTTCCCTGTGTCTGGTTTGTTTCTTCAATTCCACGTATGAGTGGTATCATATGGTACTTGTCTTTCTGACTGACTTACTTCACTTGGCATAATACTCTAGAATACTCTCTACCTATACCCATGTTGTTGCAAATGCCAAGATTTCATTCCTTCTTATGGCTGAGTAATACTCCATTGTATATTACACCCCATCTTCTTTATCCATTCATCTACCAATGGACACTTAGGCTACTTCTGTGTCTTGGCTATTATAATGCTGTTCTAAACATAGGGGTGCATGTAACCCTCTGACCTTTTTGGATTCTATGGAGTAAATTCCCAGTAATGCAATTCCTGAATCATAGGGTAGTTCTATTTTTTAACTTTCTGAGGAACCTCCATACTATCTTCCAGAGTGGCTGCACCAGTTTGCATTCCCACCAAGAGTGCAAGAGGGTTCTTTTTTCTCCACATCCTTGCCAGCATGATGTTTCTTGTGTTTTTGATGTTAGCCATTCTGACAGGTGTTAAGGCAATGTCTTATTGTAGTTTGGATTTGCATTTCCCTGATGATCAGTGATGTTAAGCACCTTTTCATGTTACCTGTCAGCAACCTACAGGTCTTCTCTGGAGCAATGTCTGTTCATGTCTTCTGCCTATTTTTTTTTTTTTTAAGATTTTGGAGAGAGAGGAAGACCGAGCAAGCCAGTGCACCCATGTGTCGTGGCGGGGGGGAGGGCAGAAGGAGAGAGAAAATCTCAAAGGAGACTCCCTGCTAAGTGTGGAGCCAGACACAGGGCTTGATCTCATGACCCTATGATCATGACCTGAGCCAAAATCAAGAGTCAGACGCTTTACCAACTGAGCCATCCAGGCACCTCCTGCCCATTTTTAATTGGATTATTTGGTTTTAGGGGGTGTTGGAGTTATGTAAGTACTTTATATATTTTGGATATTAACTATCAGATATGTCATTTGCAAATATCTTCTCCGAAAACAGCATGGAGGTTCCTCAAAAAGTTGAAAATAGAGCTACCCTACGACCCAGCAATTGCACAACTGGGTATTTACCCTAAAGATACAAATGTAGTGATCCAAGGGGACACATGCATCTGAATGTTTATAGCAGCAATGTCCACAATAGCCAAACTATGGAAAGAACCTAGATGTCCATCAACAGATGAATGGATAGGATAAAGAAGATGTGGTATATATATATAATGGAATACTATGCAGCCACCAAAAGAAATGAAATTTTGCCATTTGCGACGATGTGGATGGAACTAGAGAGTATTATGCTTATCAAAATAAGTCAGTCGGGAAATGACAACTATCAAACGATCTCTCTGATATAGGAATTTGAGAGGCAGAGCAGGGGGCTGTAGGGGGCAGGGAAGGAAAAAATGAAACAAGATGGGATCAGGAGGGAGACAATCCATAAGAGACTCTTAATCTCATGAAACAAACTGAGGGTTGCCGAAGGGAGGGGGGTAGGGAGAGGGTGGTTGGGTTATGGACATGGGGAGGGTATGTGCTATGGTGAGTGCTGTGAAGTGTGTAAACCTGGCGATTCACAGACCTGTGCCCCCAGGCCTAATAATACACTAATAATACATTATATGTTAATTTAAAAAAATAAAAAATTAAAAATGTAAAAAAAAAATTTGAAAAATCTTCTCCCATTCTGTAGGTTGCCTTTTAGCTTTGCTGATTATTTCCTTTGCTGTGCAGAGCTTTTTATTTTGATATAGTCCCAAGAATTTATGTTTCCCTTGCCTCAGGAAAGTTATCTAGAAAAATGTTGCTACAGCCGATGTCAAAGAAATTACTGCCTATGCTCTAGGATTTTTATGGTTCCAGATCTCACCATGTTGGTCTTTAAAACCCATTTTGAATTTATTTTTGTGTATGGTGTACAAGTGGTACACCATATAGTTGACCAGTTTTCCCAACACCATTTGTTGAAGAGACTATCTTAATCCCATTGGATAATCTTTCTTGTTTCGTCAAAGATTAACTGACCATATAAATCGTGGGTTTATTGCTGGGTTTTCATTCTGTTCTATTGATCTACGTGTCTACTTTTGTGCCAGTACCATACTGTTTTGATTACTACAGCTTTATAACATAACTTCAAGTCCAGAGTTGTGAGCCTCCAGCTTTGCTTTTCTTTTTCAAGATTTGGCTATTCGGGGTCTTCTGTGGTTCCATACAAATTTTAGGATTATCTGCTCTAGCTTTGTGAAGAATCCTGGTGGTTTATTGGTAGGTACTGCATTAAATGTGCGGACTGCACTGAGTAGCATAAACATTATAATATTTCTGCTTCCAATCCATGAGCATGGAATGTATTTCCATTTCTTTGTCTTCTTTAATTTTTATCATCAATGTTTTATAGTTTTCAGAGTACAGGTCTTTCACCTCTTCAGTTACATTTATTCCTCGGTATCTTACTATTTTTGGTAAGACTGTTATCAATGCTGAGTTCTAGTATCTTGGATTTTGTGAGTTTCCACCATTCCCTAAGCATTAAAAGTGGCTCAATGTACCTAAACTGTTCAGAGAAATATGTGGTTTCATCTGAAAACCTGCTTTCTTTCTGGGAGTCTGGAATTTTGGTACATGCTAGGAGACAGTGCCTCCATGACTATCACCCAATAAAAAACCTGGCACTGAGTCTCCTAATGAGCTTCCCTGGTAGACAGCGTTTCTAACATACTGTCCTTTGTTGCTTGGAGGAATTAGGAGCGTCCCATGTGGCTGCAATGGAAGACAGCTCCTGGAAGCTTGCACCGGGTTTCCTCTGACTTTGTCACACACACCTTTTCCCCATGCTGATTTAGCTCTGTACTCTTTCGCGGCAGTAAGTCATCACTCTGAGTACGACTACATGCTGAGTCCTGTGAGGATTCCTCATCAATCATCAAGGTTTGGAGACCGACACACACTCCTATCCAACCTAGGAAAGTTACCGCTGATTCTCAAAAGCTCTCACTTCTCTGATGCCTTGGGGCACATGCTGCAGGTTAAGCTCATGCATGAACAGCCACAGAAACCTTGAATTAGTGTCCTCAGTGTCCTTGCTGATTAGCAGACAGAACAATGAACTGAGTAAGTGAAAACCAAGGATCTTAAAGTCATTTAACTTTGTGTTCCTCATCCCTGTGCAAGTATATGCTGCTAATGTGTGATTCAGTTCACTTACCTTGGGAGAAATACTGGTTTCCGTGCCAGGTGCTCACGAAGCTCGGGAGAGGTAGTATCAGAATTCATGTATCGCTCCACGTAGTCTGACCAGCGCTAAGGTCAGACACAAGATGGGGGTGGAGAGTGAGTACAAACAGCAGACTCCATCCTCCTCAGGCAGTCTAGCAAATTCTAGGACTAAACTGTCAGAAACCCTTAAATTTTAACATCAAAAATATCTTTCCATAATGACATGCCGTTATTTGGTATTGACACACAGCTTTAAATTCCTGTTACGAAACAAAACCCAAAGTTTGTCCGAGATACTTTAAAAGTTACCAGAAGTTGTAAATGGGTAGACTGGCTCAATGACAAATTTTATTTCCTCACAAAGGATTTTGTTAAAGAATAAAACATACAGTGGCAAATGTCTGAAAATCAGTATCTTTCACATTAAAATCTGGATTTCTGGCATCTCAAAAAATTTTTTTAAAAAGATCTGACAACCAGGAGCCAATATTCCCACAGAACAACAACCTCCCTTCCATGGCCCCTAAACATCACACATAGGGCTTGCGTCTCTTGTTAACTTTACCTGCTAGGCCAGACTATGATAACCACTCTGTGGGGCTGAGAACTCCGGCTTCATCAATCCCAATAAAGAGTAAACATGACACAAAATCAACATGATACTGGCCAACGACCTCATCTGTTGTTTCTTATACTTTAGAAGAAAAACAGGAAAGGTGCCAACCATGAGATGTCCTAAGAGATGGCTTTACTGACGGCTAAATGAAATGGCCATCAACCTAAGTACCTACCACTAGGCACCCCTTCCCTTCTGCTGAATACAGACATGGCTGGAATGTATGTATTATTACATACATGTACTTGAAGCATCAGGTTCTGACCTGTAATAGGCCTGAGGCTGTCCTGTCCTTCTAAAAGACCATCACTAGGCAGTCTCAGGATAGGATGGCTCTCTAAGCACACAGTTTCTGCAATATACTTGTCCATACCTCTGCTTCTACAGGGTCATCCGAGTTCTCCTCTTCTGTGTCCAGGAGCTCAATGGTCAGCTGAACCTGGCCCTGGCTCTGAATAAACATAAGCTGCAAATAAGAAACCAGGATGTAAACAAAAGACCATCTCCTCCAAAACTATACCTAGCTGTTAAGGGTTGGGAGGTTGGGAGGCAATAAAGCTATAAATATAAAGCTTCACTCTAATTGAAGAGATGAGGCAGGTACTCCAAAGTTTAGGAGGCAGGTGATAAAAAAGGCCAAAGTCCAATCTTGCTACCAGGGTAATGAAAGGCTAGAGTAAAAAGTACGATTTCATGTCTCACACCTCCTGTATTAGTTGAGCAATAATCAATGTTAAGAGTATTTTAAACTTACTCTGTTCAGTGAAAAAAATATGACATAAAGCCAGAACCATAAAATGTCAATGCCATTTTATCCGATACTCTCATTTCTGTAACTTAATACAAAAAACGTTAAGCCAAAAGCATGAAAGAAAAAAGAGAAGGGAAGGAAAGGAAAGGAGGAAGGAAAGAGAAACTTCTTAAACTAAAGTGAAGCGGAAAACATCAAACCCAAAAGAAAGCAGCAATCAATTCTACTGCCATGAAGATTACCACCCAAGGGGGCACCTGGCTGGCTCAGTTGTAGAGCATGTGACAGTCGATCTCTGGATTGCAAGTTTGAGCCCCCATTAGATGCACAGATTATTTAAAAGTAAAATAAAATAAGATAAAATAAAAAGACTACCCAAACCATCATACACACTGTGGTCTAAGGAATACAAGGCATCAACATATTAACAAAGTTATCCGCTGTAACAGTTATCAATCACATTAAAAGTTCTTAAAATTCGGGGCACCTGGGTGGCTCAGTGGGTTTTGCCTCTGCCTTCGTTCGGCTCAGGTCATGATCTCAGGGTCCTGGGGATGGAGCCCCACATGGGGGAAATCTAAGCTCAGCGGGGAGCCTGCTTCCTACCCCCGTCTCTGCCTGCCTCTCTGCCAACTTGTGATCTTTGTCTCTCAAATAAATAAATAAAATATTAAAAAAAAAAAAAAAAGCAGTACACTGATTAGAGGCAAAAACAAGTCATGCTTTGCATAAAAGAACTATCAAATGGTGGTGGGACATGGGATCTCCTCTGTCAGAAGCCCAAGATTTTCAATGTCCTTATCCTAATAGCTTACTGCAGATAAGATCACTGTCTGAATCACAAGGAGAAGATCAAAGCTTACAAGAAGGCCTGAGAATCATCTATTTCAACCTTCTTCATTTTACACAGGAAAAAATTCAGAGTTCTCACTTCTCAAGGCCACACAGTCAATAAGTCAATAGGACCAGAAGCCAGTTCTGGTTCCCAGTGTTCTTTTTAAAAAAAAATTTTTTTTTTTTAAGATTTTATTTATTTGTCAGAGAGAGTGAGCACAGGCAGGCAGAGTGGCAGGCAGAGGCAGAGGGAGAAGCAGGCTCCCTGCTGAGCAAGGAGCCCCATGTGGAACTCGATCCCAGGACGCTGGGATCATGACCTGAGCCGAAGGCAGCTGCTTAACCAAATGAGCCACCCAGGCATCTCCTGGTTCCCAGTGTTCTTCCAGAGAATACCTGCTAGTAAAATGTAAAACATGACAAGAACGTAATACACGCAACATAAATACATAGATACTTCCAAAACAGATTTGAAAAAACTGTCCCTAAGAGTTTGCTTTTCCCCACCCGATCTAGGATGACCTAGAGTGTCAAGATTTATCCTACTGCTTAAGGAAATAAAAATTAAGGAAATCAAATTAAAGTGATAGTGAGAAGACTGTCTCCTCTCTACTTAAAACTGAACTTAATTTCACCCCCAAGAACTTAGAGCCCGATGCAGGGCTCAATCCCAAGACCCTGGGATCATGACCTGAGCTGAAAGCAGAGGCTTTAACCCACTGAGCCACCCAGGCGCCCCAGAGAAAACTCTATTTTTAAAAGTACATAAAAAGAACTATACACCCCTCCTAAATATAGGGTGAAGGATATGAATAAGCAATATACAGAAAAGGAAGCAGAAACGGGCAATGGCAGAGAACAGGGAAATACAAATCAGAAAAATGTAATTTTCTAGCTACCCAAATGGCCAAAATAAAGAAGTTTGATAACTCAGTGTTAACTAAAGATGGGGAAATGAATGCTCTTATGGAAGTGCACCCTAGGGGAGCCTAGGTGGCTCAGTCAGTTAAGTGTCGGGCTCTGGATTTCACTCAGGTCATGATCTCAGGGTCGTGAGATCAAGCCCTCCACTGGGCTCGGGCTGGGCATGGAGGCTGCTTAAGAATCTCTCTCCAGGATGCCTGGGTGGCTCAGTTGGTTGAGCGTCTGCCTTCGGCTCAGGTCATGATTTCAGGGTCCTGGGATCGAGTCCCACACTGGGCTTCCTGCTTGGTGGGGAGTCTGCTTCTCCCTCTCCTCCTCACCTCTGCTTGTGCACACTCACTCTCTCTGACAAATAAATAAATCTTAAAAAAAAAAAAAAAAAGACGACTCTCTCTTCCTCTGCCCTTGCCATGACTCATGTGCTCTCTCAAAATAAATACATACATACAATATTTTTTTTTTTTTAATTTATTTGGCAGACAGAGATCACAAGTAGGCAGAGAGGCAGGCAGAGAGAGAGAGGAGGAAGCAGGCTCCCTGCCGAGCAGAGAGCCCGATGCGGGACTTGATCCCAGGACCCTGAGATCATGACCTGAGCTGAAGGCAGAGGCTTTAACCCACTGAGCCACCCAGGCGCCCCATACATAAAATCTTTAAGAAAAGACAAGTATGCTAGTATATATAGCCTGTGGCTGGAGAGAGTGAAATGGCATTCTCCATTAAAATGTAACATTCAGGGACGCCTGGGTAGCTCAGTTGGTTAAGCAGCTGCCTTCGGCTCAGGTCATGATCCCAGCGTCCTGGGATCGAGTCCCACATCGGGCTCCTTGCTCGGCAGGGAGCCTGCTTCTCCCTCTGCCTCTGCCTGCCACTCTGTCTGCCTGTGCTCGCTCCTGCTCTCTCTCTGACAAATAAATAAATAAATAAAATCTTTAAAAAAAAAAAAAAGTAACATTCAGGGGTGCCTGGGTGGCTCATTCGTTAAGCATCTGCTTTCAGCTCAGCTCATGATCCCAGGGTCCTGGGATGGAGCCTCACACTGGGCTCCCTGCTCAGTGGGAAGCCTGCTTCTCCCTCTCCCACTTCCCCTCCTTGTATTCCCTCTCTCATTTTCTCTCTCTCTGTCAAATAAATAAATAAAATCTTTAAAAAATAAAATAAAATAATGTAATATTCAAGGATACCTGGCCGGCTCAGTTGGAGTGTGCGACTTGTGATCTCAGGGTCCTGAGAGTTCACGCCCCACATTGGGTGTGGAGCCTACTTAAAAAAACAAAAATTGAAAGACTATATATAGATTTAGTTAGTTATTTAAAATGTAAAATACGTACATCCTTTGACCCAGTGCTTTTATTTCTTGGTCTCCACTTCAAATTCTAACATATGTGCACTAGGATACAAGCACTAGGATACAGAACTACTTGAGAAAGTAAAAAATGAAAATTGTTTAAATATTCACCCTGAAAGGAATGATTTTTTTTTTTAAAGATTTTATTTATCTGAGAGACAGACAGAGAAAAAGGGTGAGCACAGGGAGGGCAGAGGGAGAGAGAAAATCTCAAGACGACACTGAGTTTGAGACAGATATGGTACTCAATCTCATGACCCCAAGATCATGACCTGAGCTGAAATCAAGAGTCAATCAACTGAGCCACCCAGGTGTCCCAGGAATGACTGTTTTTAAACCTATGGTACATTTTAAAATTATGGTAAATTTTTACTCTTAAGTACAACAAAGCAGTTGAAAAAATGAGCTGGGTCTATATAAACCAAAACAGAGAAATTCTAAGCCATACTAAGTGAAAAAACCACGATGTAGAATGTATAGCCTAATGTCATCTATTTCATATATACACACGAATGTATATAAAGGCACAGAAGAGGGTCTGAATGGATACAGAGAGCCAAAAGTGGC
This sequence comes from Taxidea taxus jeffersonii, assembly GCA_003697995.1. Lineage (NCBI taxonomy): Eukaryota > Metazoa > Chordata > Mammalia > Carnivora > Mustelidae > Taxidea > Taxidea taxus. Next base: position 118,300 of record ML104956.1, on the reverse strand, counting down.
TGAGTTTTTAAAAAGTAGAGTACAGGGGCACCTGGGTGGCTCAGTGGTTTAAGCTGCTGCCTTCGGCTCAGGTCATGATCCCAGGGTCGTGGGACTGAGCCCCGCATCGGGCTCTCTGCTCTGCGGACAGCCTGCTTCCTCCTCTCTCTCTGCCTCTCTGCCTACTTGTGATTTCTGTCTATCAAATAAATAAATAAAATCTTTAAAAAAAAAAAAAAAAAGCAGTGTACAGGGGCACCTGGGTGGCTCAGCTGGTTAAGCGACTGCCTTCAGCTCGGGTCATGACCTCAGGGTCCTGGGATCGAGCCCCGCATCGGGCTCCCTGCTCACTGGGGAGCCTGCTTCTCCCTCTCCCTCTACTGCTCTGCCTGCTTGTGTCTCTCACTCTGTCAAATAAATAAAAAATAAAAATCTAAAAAGCAGTGTACAATGTACAGAGAAACAAAATGGAGAGGAGGCTGTGGCTCAGGGTTGGGCAGGGGATCTGAAGGGCTGCTTATGCTTAATGTTAATCATATCAAGTTTTATTTTCCACATGAACATTTTAAAGGATCAATGACATAATTTTTTTGGTTACTAAGCCTTTGTTTCTGCTATTCCGTCTGCTACTCTGAAAACTATTCTTATCCATAGGGTGAGTCTACCCATTCCTTCACAGACCTTCACCACACAATGTAATCCATTGTTAAGTCACTGTGTTTGGGATGGTAATTCTGCTCCCCACGAAACAACACACACTGAACTCCTAACAAACATTTATAGATTTAAAACTCTGAAGAAAAAAAAAAAAAGAAACCCTGAAAAGCTTAGGAAATGTCCTCTGTCCTGCAAAGAGTGCAGGTGATGGATTAGAAACTACAGAAACAGCTGAAAGTAGAAGCAGACAACAAGTGGACGATCTGGGGTCTGATCAGCCAAGTACATGGAACACACCCAGTAAGGATATGTTAGCTCTCTCTGCTTGGCCAACTACAAACCTTATTCTGGGCCACTGGAACCTGCCCTTCTTATGTAAATACATACAAGTTTTGTTCATTACATCTCTGCAGTCATAGTACACATAGTTTTGTTTTTCTTCACCTCATGCAGTATTTTTATAATTTAAAATTAACTATTACTGGCTGCAAAATACGCCACCTGGCATTCACACAATAGGCTGCTAGTAACCATTCCCACAATGGGCTGTATGTCTAGGTCATTCCCAACTACTTGCTTTATTAACTAGCAACAACAGTGCAGTAACAGTGGAAAATGGAAACAACCTAAATGCCCAGCATGATAGTCATAATCCTCCATAAAATAGTCAGGAAAAGATGAAGACTCAGGTGTTGCTAAGTGAGCAAAATAAGTTACAGATTATTCTGCCCATTATACCCTCTTTCAAATCCAATAAAAGCACAGAAAATCTACAAATGTTATCAGTAATTATTTCTGGGAAACACTACAGGTGACGATTTTCCCTTTTCTCTGCATTTACTATCTTTTCTACAAGGATCATGGATTATGTGTATTAGCATATTTATTTATTTAATTTCTTTTTGTGGTCTCTACTCCTAATGTGGGGCTCGAACTCATGACCCTGAGATGAAAAGTTATATGCTCTTCCAAATGCACCAGCCAGATGTCCCTCTGTATTAACATTTTTAAACAAAGCATTAAAATATTTACAAAGCACTATACTATTAAAAATATTCAGAGAGAAAAGAACAGAATACAAAATTGTAAAGATCATATGTAACAACCTTTAAAGAGATAAGAAAGTAACAGATCATCCATGGGAGAATTTACTTCCACTTTTCCATGTTTTTCATTCCCTCCAGTGAGCTCAGAGGAACTCTAAGAAGTTCCAGGAGTGGCATCACTGCATCAAAGCATCCTGATACGGCTTTGATTTCTGACGGAGATAGTTCCAACAACTTACACAATCACCAGCACGGTCCTGGGCTAAGTGAGTAACTCTCACCTTAAAGCAATTCTCATCTGACATGAGTTGCTCAGCCTTCCGCTGGTATGTTGATTCCAAAAGACTCCTGGACGTTTGCGTGTTCAGCTGGCCTCCTGTGGCCCCATTATTATTTTCTGCCAGGTAAAGATCAGTCACTTGCACACATATTTCATCACTCACGATGTGCTGCAGCTGGAATCAAGCAAAGGCAAGTCATCAATGTACCAAGAAAATATTTCTCTCTTTCATACAGTCAATCCCCCTTTGACAGTTCTAGTCACTCAGCTCAGAAAGTTTTTTTGGTTACTTTAGAAAATTAAACACACAAAACCATTATTTCATATTCTTGGAGAATAACTAAGCCTAAATCTTCAACAGTATCACTGGTCCTTGAGTAAAGCTTTCCTATCTATTTAAACAAGAAACTGGGGCGCCTAGGTAGCTCAGTCGCTTATGTGTCTGTGTTAGATTCAGGTCATGATCCCAGGGTCCTAGGATCAAGTTCTGTGTGGAGTTCCCTGCTCAGTGGGGAGCCTGCTTTTCCCACTGCCTCTGCTTGTGCTCTGTCAAATAAATAAAATCTTTAAAAAAAAAAAAAGGCAAAAGCATAGGCAGCTCATATTACTGTGCTGCTTACTTCAAGTTTTAAGGAACTGTAAAAACAATTTTACATGAAAGAAAATTCTCATGGCTTCCCGTTTTTATGGTGTTTCTTTACCATTTACAATTTGCTTTCACTCTCATTCTCATTTGATCTACACAACTACCCTAGGAAGGAGGCTGAAGGGATTGCCCTGTTACATAGGAGACAAATTTCCATTTTAGATGAGAACACTCACTGTGCCAAGGTGAGGACAGGGGCTGTGGAGAACCATGAAAGCAAGATCCCTCTCTATATTCTCAGCCTGAGTACAAAGTCTGACACTCACTAGGTATTCAAGAATCGGTTGCTGAATCTCTTACCCAGGGGTTCTCAGCTGAAGGAACAGAGTTAGGACTAATTTCAAGCTTCCTGACCCCTAGGCCAATATTCTTTCTAATACATTACTTTTTTTTCTACATCATATAAAAAATATAGTACTTAAATTGTAAATGTTAATTGACTCAATTTCAACAAAGGTCAATCACTACTGACTGTTGGTAATTACTGAGAATACGTTGTTCTTTTTTTTTCCCCCTAAAGATTTTATTTGTCAGAGAGAGTGAGCATATGCAGGGAGAGCGGCAGGCAGAGGGACAAGCAGGCTCTCTGCCAAACAAGGAGCCCAATGTGGGACTCGATCCCAGGAACCTGAGATGGTGACCTGAGCCGAAGGCAGACGCTTAAGCGACTGAGCCACCTGGGCGCCTCATGACTCTGTTCTTAAACTATCTGATGACTAGACAGTTTACCGTTTAGAATTTCCATTTTCACAGGTCATGACTATATTTCTATTATGGAATAAAAATTCCCTCAAACAAAACTTCACTCATAAAAAATGCCAGAGAATGTGAAAAAACATATACAAGAAGAAAGCAAAATGTTAACTGCAGTATCAATTTGTCTATTTTACTTTAAAATTCTCAAAAACCACTAAGCCATTCTATTTTTAGGAAGATACATCCTTTTTGAAGTGCTAGTAACTATGACAACTACTTATTTTTAACATTTAAAAAAGTCTTAAATGACAAGTATGTGTATTTGTAGATAAATGGACATAGTACAGGGTCAGAAGGGTGACTGATCTGACAGTGGTAGAAAGGCCACCAACTGGAGATGGTTAAATCATAATTAGTTCAGACAATGGGTTCTCAGGTGGCCATTAAAATAAAGCCTATGATAACCTGATAACATAGGGAGTAGCTTAAGATATACTGTGGGCGGGGGGCAGTGTAAAAAAAGTATGTCTAAAGCATGGTCCATACCACATAGACACTTTTGGTTAAGACCTTCTTGCTGAAATAGACCACGTCACTGACTCCCCATCCACACCCTCTTCTTGGCTATCTGGCCCCTCTTAGAGTCTTTGAAAAGGGCAGCCCTATAAAATCAGGGACAACTGGAGAGCTCATGCTCCCAAGCTAGGCTGCTGAGATTCTCCCTCTTGCTAATTTGAAATGACACAGTGAATGTGTTTGGTAGACTTTTTACAGATGAGCATCTAAATGGAAAAGTCAAGCAATGCTGGGGCCAGAGGCACCGCCATGTCAAGCCAAAGCCCCAGGGGGCTGGAGAAGCCTTGAGTACATAGCCAATGTCCATCTGCAGAGAGAAGCATGAGAATGAAGCAGATTTCCAGAAAGAAGGCATGCAGGAGAAGAAAAAAGAACAAAAGCAAAACAAAACCCACAAAAAAACCCCAAAACTTCCCGGTACAATCCCTACACTGGCCATTTTCTGAGCTCTGTACTAGGTATCTGTGAGACCACCTACGGTGGGTTTTTTTTTTTTTTAAAGATTTTTATTTATTTATTTATTTGTTAGAGAGAGAGCGAGCAAGCACAGGCAGACAGAGTGGCAGGCAGAGGCAGAGGGAGAAGCAGGCTCCCTGCCAAGCAAGGAGCCCGATGTGGGACTCGATCCCAGGACGCTGGGATCATGACCTGAGCCGAAGGCAGCTGCTTAACCAACTGAGCCACCCAGGCATCCCCACCTACTGTGTTCTTAAGACAAATCCCAGACAAACCAAAAGAGACTCTTAATGTCATAAAACAAACTGAGGGGGGTTGGGAGAGGGGGGTGGGGTTACATTATATGTTTAAATAAAAAAAAGCTTAAATAATAAAAATAATAAAAATAAAAAAAAAGATAAATCCCTATTAAACTACAGCTGATCCTTGAACAACGTGAGGGGTGGGGCACCAACCCATCACACAACTGAAAATCTGCATATAACTTTTGACCCTGCCTCAAACCTAACTAGTCACATACTGTGCCCAATAAACCTCACTGATAGCAAAAACAGTCAATGAACAAATATTTGTAAGTTATACATATCATATACCATATTTTTACAATAAAGCTAGAAAGTATTAGGAAAATCCTAAGAAAAAATGCATTTACAGTGCTATGCTGTACTTATTGAGAAGGATCCAAGTGTTAGTGGACCAGCACAGTTCAAAGGCCTGCTATTCAAGCAGCAGCGGTACTCTGGAAAAGGTAAACATATGACTTAACCTTGAAATATATGTTCTACCTTCAGTCAGCAATGAACTCAGGGGGACCATCAAACAGGATAAGGAGAATGAGAGGAAATATGCCTCCAACTGAGGAGTAAGGTGAGAAGCATGAACAAATGTTTTAAAAACACTGGATTTTGGGGCGCCTGGGTGGCTCAGTCAGTTAAGCATTTGACTCTTGATTTTGATTCAGGTTGTGATTGCATGGTTGTGGGACTGAGCCCCACATGTCAGGCTCTGTACTCAGTGCGGAGTCTGCTTGAGATTCTCTCCCTCTGCCCCCCGCCCCCCCTCACCGTGTGTGTGTGTGTGTGTGTGTGTGTGTGTGTGTGTGTGTGTGTACACGCACAGGCACGCGCATGTGCACACACATGCATTCTCTCTCTCTCAAATAAAACCATAAAAAACCACAACACTGTATTTGGGTTTCTGGACAAAACCCATTTCTTCAAAAAAGATTAGACATTATGCATTACTGACTCAAAAATCATAACCAGGTGCTTCTAATAAATGGATAATTATATCTACTGTTTCAGAAACCAATCTCAAGCTTATGAAAGTTAATTCTACTGGATTTTTAAAAGTTGCTGTGCTTCCAGTGTGAGAGACTTTAATTCCACACTGGGACGCAGAAGCACGTGATAACCGAAGTCTTTATTTTACATATATCCAGATTTTCCATTATTTAGATTTGTTTGTACCCATATAATGACTTCCATCAGGAAGGCCTAACGTCTTCAACTCTCAGGGAAAAAACTGAATACCTGACAACCTTCGGGAAGATGCCAAGATTCAGTTATGTGAAGTGTTCTTCCTTGACTCTGAGCAGATCCTGTGAAAGGGCACAGAGCCATGCATCCTTCCAAAATCAAGGCAAAAAAAAAAAAAAAGCCTGGGTACTTTGCAAAGAATTCCATATTTTGCTCCAAGAAAACACTGAGCAACAAGCTTTTACTCCCCATAGTGGCAGTGAGGACTCTAGAGGACATAGTGGCAGTGAGGACTCTTTGTCAAGTTTTCACTTTAAAGAAAGTAACCCAGGGACGCCTGGGTGGCTCAGTTGGTTAAGCGGCTGCCTTGGGCTCAGGTCATGATCCCAGCGTCCTGGGATGGAGTCCCACATCGGGCTCCTTGCTTGGCAGGGAGCCTGCTTCTCCCTCTGCATGCCTCTCTGCCTGTGCTCGCGCGCTCTCTCTCTCTCTCCCTAACTAATAAATAAATAAAATCTTAAAAAAAAAAAATTAAAAAAAAAAAAAAAGAAAGAAAGTGACCCATCAACAACATATTCTGATTCCTTCGGAAATTCAGAAGTCAAGGCAAAATTGGAAACCTATGTGCTATAAATTATCACTGCTGTAAAGAACATATTCACAAGCTCCTGGGGTGCCACAGGAACACACCACAAAACCAACCATGAATCTAAGTCAAGCGGAACCTCAGATAGGGAGGTAGGCATAGTATTACAGAAGATGTATGGAACCATTCGCCCAGAAGGAACTTCAAATGTTAAATGAGCAAAGTACACAGAATCACGAACACCTCCCCACTGAGAGCTCCCCTCTAGGCGATCAGGTAAGAGCTGGGCCAGGGCCAGGACCAGGGCTTGCTCTACAGATAGGCAGTAGGAGAGGGGCAGCGCACCGGGGCAGTGCTAGGCTCTTTCAACCGTGAGGGGCATACCGAGCAGAGCCAAGGACTCCATTTAGCGGCTGAAGCACTCCCGCTCTATTAACACAAGCGATCCGACATCACATTAACCTCCCCCTTTCCGCTAGAGAACCATACATCCATAAACATCGCTTGAGCAAACTGCCCTTTTTTCTCCAACAGAAATCCTGCCTTTTCTCTTTGCCTCATCCATCTTTAGGTAAGGACGTCTTCCCTCACCAAACGTAGCCTCCACTATGCCCTCACCTGTCTGACAATGCTCTGGATTAGTTTGTCCATGGTGAAGGCAATGTAGGCGTGAATGGTGAACATCTCTCTCAGCGAATCTTCGTACTGCGATGAGTCTATGTTGCCATCGAGCAGGCTCCGCACCATGTCCAGGAAAGCTGGATAATAATCTTCCACGTCAACATCCACTGTGGGAGAGATGGGAGAGGTAAGGCCTTACCCTGCTAGGAAGAGGTCAGGAGAGATGTCAGGGAGAAACCCTGAGCTGGTCTAAAGCGCCTCTGATGGAAGAAGCCTGGGTAGTCAAACATACACACTGCGTCAGCTGTAGGCAGAAGTGCCATCTGACAGGTGCTACAATGGCCAGTGCTGTCTATCAGAGGACAGTGACACTGCAACTTTAATGGGGGCTCTAACACTCTATCCCTACCAGAGAAACACTTCATTACAGTACAGCGGGCTCTGCCTGACAGGAGAGCAGAATGTCCCAGGGAAGAAGTTTCTTCAAAAAGGTGCTGGCTCTCCTGCTGAGAGAAGAACCTGCCCTCCCAGCCTGCAGAGAGCATTCCTCACACGGGTCACTTGCTCATAAAGCTATTTCAATGAAGCATGAAGTGCAGATGAGAAAAAGCAGACAGCACCACACTCGAGCCCTGGGAAACCCCTCAGGAACAGAAAAATAGGAGCGCAAATTAAATCCCCTATGAATAATGAAGTAACCTGCATTTGTCAAAGTCCTTCTGTTTAAAAATGGATTCCCAACGTTGTACTTCACAAATTACATTAACTGATCTGTGCTCGCTGCGCATGAATCACTTCAACCAGCAGCTAGAATCTTATCAATTGTTACAGAGACATTCACCTGGCAACTCACAGAGTGCAAAAAGAAGCATAAAAGGACTCTGCCTTTAACTTATACAAGACTGATTTACTGATCTCCCAAGCTGGCAATCAAGATGGTGGCATGGGGGGGGTCACTGGGGTGTTGGTTTTACTGGTTCTTGATCCAGAGGCTGTTTACACAGGTGTGTTCACTTTGTAAAAATTCACTGAGGTACACAATTTGGATTTGTATATTTTTCTACACATATGTTGCACCTTGATAAAAAGTTCACTAAACTGAAAAAAAAAAATTACAAGAACTCTTTTGTCCCTGACATCTGGTTACTCATTTTTAAAGTCTATACAGAGAAAACAGGTGGGGAGCAAAAGCTAAGTCCATCTTCATTTATCTGAAGTGGGATGGGCTCATCAAAGACATGCAAAACAGAGCATACAGTTTAAAAGCAACTGGCTTAACTTTCACCACAGAACTTCACCTTGTTCAGACCCACAGCACAGGCATGGGCTATGCTACTGCGAGGCAGACGCTTTCACACCAGAATAATGCTGGGAGCACAAGCCAGACTTGTGTCCATGAGCTACGATCGGTGCAAGGCTTACTGTTACCACTCAAGACCCAACAACATAAGCCTCAAACCAGGTTAAGTCAGTGATCGAGTCAGGATTAGACCATTTGCTCTCTGATTTCTACCCAAGCAGATGGAATCACCACTCTTGAGATCCAAAAGTTGTCTCTCTCAAGCTAGGATTGCCAAGAGAAAGGGTTTTAACATTAATATCCAGGGTCATTAGCTTTTCAACAGATAGAAAATGAGGGCCACACGTGGGCTTCTTACAGCAGCAATAGTTTAGAAATTTTTTTGAAAAAGATAATTCACTCCACAGATTGGCTATTTCTTCAAGGGTACAGAAGAAAGGCTCCACGGAAAAAGTTTTTGGCTCACAGCTCAAAAACCTCATTTATGAAAGGAATAGTTCTCTAGAAGCCAGCAACAGAGAATTGCGTAAAGCACATGATGGCTTCCTCGGCCCGCATTTATTTTTCCTTCTCCTGTGTTCTCTATCTTCATTCTCGTTCTGTCTGGTCCACCGTCTCACGCCCGTCTCTTGACTTCCAATCTCCTTTCCATAAACTAATCTATTTATTAAGGAATGAGCCATGAACCTCAATGGCCAAGGAGAAACCCTGGCCACACATATCTGAGAAAATTTGCATCTGCCTGAGGCATGAATAACTTGTAATTTGTGTTCCATCATGGAGCAGAATGGACTGTGACATTCTAGCCCCACCCTGTCCTTCAACACACTGTGCAATACCCCAGGGATCTGCCATTTGGGAAACTGATGGTGAGTGACACCCACTCCCCAGGTGGCCACAGCAGCAGCTACTGAATGGCCATGATCCTAGCACCACACAGGGAGCTTCCCTACTCGCCCCAAGCCTCCCAACAATCCTACAAGGTATGAAGGAGCACCTCCATTTCACAGGTACACAGGTTTGGGGAGCTGAAGGATGGCCACACAACCAGTCAACTGCAGAGCTAGGATCTGAACCCCGGTCTGGCTCTGAGGCCTGCCCGCCTGTGCTTGACGTGTGAAAGAAGGCAGTCTCACTAGTCTAATTCAGCTCTGAGGCCCCCCAACCTCTCACATCATCCAGAAACCAACGGTCTAAGCACTCACTAGGTTCTTTGAGACGTAGCTGGATGGCAGGGCTGTCGCTCTTGTCTCGTTTTATGCCCAGCACTTCCCGTTCCCACTCTCTCTCTCGGTTTTCTTCTTCAATCTGCCGTTCAGCCTGGGAGCAAATCCGCAGCAGGCGCGAGCACAGGATCTGGTGCAGCCGCATGAAGATATACCAGTTGTTATTAACATAGAAGAGGTTGTACACTTCATCCATCCCCCTTAGCTTCTGAGCTGCTGTGTTACTGAACAGTAGCTTGGATTTAGGGGGACTGCCCCCAACACCATTGTGCTTCTTAGCTGCCCCTGTGGCTTCATCTACATCCATCTCTTCTTCTTCTTCTTCCTCCACATCTGAAAGATCACCTCTCTGAGCAAAGAGCAGATCTGGAATGAAATGATGCATGATTTGCTTGATTTTGTACTTGTCCTCCTTCTGAATGCCTGTCTGCCTCTTCACATGGTGGATAATCAAAGCAGCGGCATCTTCCAGGATCTGTTTGTCTTCGTAGGCAAGGGAGAGGTGTGGGCCAACGGGTACACCGGCATTGTCTTCTGTAGCCTGCTCTTGCCTCTAACAGGAGAGAGATGCAAAGTATTATGTGACATATGTCCAGCAACAACAAACAGACCTATGAGACCACACCAGCAGTCCATGCCACTACTAACCACAGTGGCAACTGTCTTCCAACTAGCAACTTGCAGAAACAGATACAGATAATGCAGGAGGTGTGGTCTGACACCAAGATACTGGTATTTTCTAGACTGTGAAGACTTACTGGGGATAATGGGACAAAACTGGGACCATCTTTGAAAATTCTGTGTTAGTGTTTATGGAGAGTACTACAGGAGGTCCAGGATTTGAGGTTTCCAATCTGGGGTGGGAGTGCGGAAAGTGACAGATCTAACAAAACTGGCAAAACAGGGATGCTTACTGAAGGTTATGTAAGAGCTCATTTCCCCCTTCCATCATTGCTTGACATTATCATGATACGACACTTTTAAAAATTCAAGATCACGTAACTTTTCGGAATTATCAATCGTATTGTATTTATATCTCTATCCATAGCACATGACTGTGAGCCCCGAGAGAGCAGGATTAATTTCTTAATCATCACTATATCCTGCCTCCTAGTACTATATACACTCCTGGTAAGTATGCCGAATAAACAAGGATTAGAAAGTATCTGGGTATTAATGATGAGTGTTTCAGTTGGGGGAAGCTGACAGGGGCTACACGAATGAAGACGAGGTACGGTTTTGAGGAAAACAGAGAGGACAGTGGTAGAGGGAGGTAGCAGGCACAGACGAAGCCAGGATGGTAAACTGGGAAACCAGTGTAGCAGCTCAGGAATAAAAGCGAGATTTAAAGTGGCAGAATCAGGAACAGAAGTCTGGGATAAGTATCGACATGTCTCAGAGGGTGTTGCTTTTTTATGCCAAAGGTAATTTCCAGAAGTCCAAGCCACACGGAGCATAAAGACCAGGGTCCTCTCACGGATATAAGAAATGTCCAGCTCACCTCATCATAGATGCTCTCAATCTCGTTAAGCAAGCTCTTGGACCTCAGGACCTTGGTGTCATTCTGTTTAAAGTTGATGCCCTGATGGTCCAGTGACTTCAGGTAGTATTTCTCATTTTGCTCTCTCCAGACCTTGTTAAAGCCTCTCTGGGCTTCTCGCCATTCTTCCTCTTTCATCTTCAACCTGGGTGGGGGTGGGGGTGGGGGTGGTAGAAATAAGACTTGGGAATCCAGATATGGGAATTTTAAGGGAGAGAGTTAAAGTCCTTGGATTTGAATCCTCGCTCTGCCACAGTAGACTGTTTCCTTATCAAGGAAATCGGGATAACAGTACCTACTAAGGGTTTGTTTTTTGTTTTATTTTTTAAAAAGATTTTTATTTATTTGAGAGAAACGGAGAGTGAGTGGAGACAAAGCACCAGCAAGGAGACAGGGAGAGGCAGGAGGGAGACTCCCAGCTGAGCAGAGAGCCCAAGGAGGGCTTGAACCCAGGGCCCCAGGATCTTGACCTGAGCTGAAGGCAGATGTTTAACCAACTGAGCCACCCAGGTGCCCCTCTAAGGGTTCAGAAGAGAGAAATGTGTCAGACTTACTTGTGTCAGTCAAAAGATACAATAGGTCAAAACTGTTGGCAACTTGGGATACTGTTATTCAAATTGTTATATTGTTATTCAACCCAGGCTTGAACTCTGTTACCTGAGGAACTGACTCATCCAGGACTTATTTTGGGGAGGTAATTTGTCCCCAAGTCAGAAATTTTATAACAGCATTCCACAGAATACCCTCGAAAGGGGGGTTCACTTCCTTGGCCAGCTGAAACAAGCACATCTCTTTGCAGCAGGACTTCTAAGAACATTCACCATGCTAATGTAAATGCAAAAGTCCAAGACCAGAGACCTTGCACAGTAATGCTCCTTTGCACACAGTTTGGGAATTTCTGATGGCAACAACTGATCTTAACACTCCAGAAGTGAGGAGAGTAAAAACAAAACCAGCACTGGAATTGCAGAGTATCCTACATCTCAAAGCCAAAAGTTAAGTGCTGCTGGCACAGCAGGGAGAGGAACAGCCTGCGCCAGCTCTTGAGCGGGAGACTAGGGAGGGACAATAAAAGCGGGGCAGCTGCGAGCCGCATAGCACACAAGAATCGTGTCACCACCATTGCAGGTGATACTGAGAGAGGGTCCAGCTGTTGGCTGGCATTCACAGTGAGGTCCAAAGTGCCACGGCCTGGGGCTCATCAGCTCTAGCTCTGGCCTCCTTGATGCCTGGTCTTAGGTGGGTACAAGAGCCCCTCTACACTTCAAGCTGAAGCCTTGTCAGGAGGAAAAAGGAAGACGTTCTTGGTACAAATAGCAAGATAGCCTTTTTAAATAAAACATCAATTTTACAAAGATGAAAGAGTGATTTTCCTTATTAAAAAACAAAGATGTTGGGGCGCCTGAGTGGCTCAGTGGGTTAAAGCCACTGCCTTCGGCTCGGGTCATGATCCCAGGGTCCTGGGATCGAGCCCCGCATCGGGCTCTCTGCTTGGCGGGGAGCCTGTTTCCCTTCCTCTCTCTGTCTGCCTGCCTCTCTGCCTGCTTGTGATCTCTGTCAAATAAATAAATAAAATCTTTAAAAAAAAATAAAATAAAATAAAAAACAAAGATGTTAATAACAAAGGTTAGTACTGAGTGGCAGGAATGTGGGCAGTTGTATTCTACTTTGTTCTTTTCTGTATTTTAAAATATTCCCTTAAACACACAGCTTTCCACTATGGACTTTCAAGGTATGTTCTCTACTGCTGGTTACACAGAACCCCATCAAGAAGCTCCATTATCCCATGGTGCACCTAATTTCCAACAACCAGTGCTGGGGCAAAATGGAAGTCTCATGGGATAGCAACCAGGTTGAAAATGAGGGCTTTGGGGCGCCTGGGTGGCTCAGTCATTGAGTGTCTGCCTTCGGCTCAGGTCATGATCCCAGGGTCTTGGGATCGAGCCCCAAATCAGGCTCCCTGCTCAGCAGGAAGCCTGCTTCTCCCTCTCCCACTCCCCCTGCTTGTGTTCCCTCTCTCTCACTGGGTCTCTTTCTGTCAAATAAATAAATAAAATCTTAAAAAAAAAAGAAAATGAGGGCCTTATCTATTGGGACACTGAGACACTGATTCGGTCATGAAGCACACTAAAGCACGAAAGGCACATTCAGTCAGTTACCTTTTAAGGACAATTGGGACAGCAATGGAAGGGTTCTTCCTCAGACCATCAATGATGTCAGCTGCTTTATCAGCATATATCCTCTGGAGTGCTTTTCGATGAATAACTTCCGATGTGCCCCCAAGAGTGTTGTCCAAGCGAAATTTGGCTTGTTCCTCAGCAGACAAGCGAGAAAGTTTCTTCTGTATTGCTTCCAGAACCCGGATCGTTGCCAGATTAGTCTCTAAAACTACATCAAGCTAAAGCAAAAGACAAAGTGTGCTTAGGACCCAAACCAGAATGGAACAGCAGTCAAAAGTATGAAGTAGGGAGCCAAATTCCTTGGATTTGAATCCCACCTCTGCCATAGTAGCCACACAAAATTCTATTTCCTTATCAATAAAACAGGGATAACCTCATGTACTCTCATAGGCTATTTTCTAGATTAGACAATATAATCCTAATAAAGGGTTTAGTGCAAGGCCTGGCACAAAGCACGCAATAAATGATAGATAAGTGGTAGTTGTTACTTCTAACACCACCAGTGTGCTTTGCTTAGGACTAATGACCCCAGACCACAGGGACCTCACATTAGGCAACCTTACTGACACTTTCCCCTAACATCATTAGGAATGATAAAATGAAACAAAACACACAACAATCCCCAGATGACCATTCAAAGATGATAAATCAGTCTTATATGTGAGGTTTTTCAGGTTAACTTGAAATATTTAAATATTTAAAAGCCTGTTCTACAGCCAGTAATAACAAGAGCAGTGACTACCATTCCTTGAGGACTTCAATGCTGTATCTGTGGGTAACCATTTAAATTCTAACAGAACTCCTACCACTTACTTTCTGGTAAGGGCCTAGCCAGACCGGATGAAGGATAGGACTGGCAACCTTTGAGTAACTCTTTTGCTAGGCTCCACACAACATTCTCTACACGAGAAACAGAAAACGAAGTAAACGAGAAGTCTCAGGGTCGTGACCAAATGTCTGTGGAGGAGTTCCCAGGGTGGCATAGTCGGTTGAGCGTCCAACTCTTGGTTTCGGCTCAGGTCAGGATCTCAGGGTCCTGAGATTGAGCCCCTCAGGGGGCTCAGCACAGAGTCTGCTTGACCTTTTTTTCTCTCTCTCTGCCCCCGCTCCTCCCCTGCTCAGGCACATGTGCATGCACATGTACTCTCTCAAGCAAATAAATGGAAAAAAAAAAAAGGAAGTGTCCCAAAGTAATTCTGATGAGCAGGATCCCCTACTAACCATCAATGCACAGGTAGTGTGATCAAGAAATAAATGTTTTTATTCAAGCCACTGAAATTTGGGGGTTGTCTGCACTGCAGGATCGCTAACCTATCCTGATCTATAAAGGAATGCTCCTTCAAACTAGCCCATCCCACCCAATCCTAAGCACACGCACACACACCTTCATTATCACTCCTATAATCAATTGCAGATGGGAAATGCGGATGCTGCCTTTTATAGGCACACCAGTTGAGAACAGGAACATCCTGTCAGAAAAAGATGCCAATCTCTGCTTTCTAACTCCTCATCTAAACTTACTAAATGTAGGTAACAAGGAAATGCTTTCTTCACCCTGATACACCTTCCATAAAAGTTAGCATCTGTCAAGATTTTGTTCTGTGCAAACGGTGGAAACTCCCCATGAACACTGCAGCCAGTCACCTGCGAGTGGCCAAGTAACATACAGCCCTTCATTCATTCAAGACATGTCAGAAACAGCCGAATCACGTGGGAAAGGGGAATGGCTGGCAGAGCCTAATCAGCGTGGGTTTAAAAAAAGAGCAAGCTCTCGCCCATCTATATGAATAAGAAGGGCCAGTCACTTTCATATTATAAATACATTAAATAGGATGCACATCATTTTACCTCTTCCAACACACTGAACATTCCCTTTTTGTTGGTGAGATCCGTGAGCTAGACATTTTAACACACCGGGGATTCTGAGCCCACTCTCAGTACTCCTACTCCTGGTACGGGGGCTCTACCAGCTCACTTATTTACTCCAGCTCTTCCTTCCCCAACTGCTTCAAAATAAAACCCTAATTTCACTTTCTTTCACAAGAAGCCAAGTAACAGATTTGGAGAGAAGAATTCCAGTTCTCACAGGAGAGCTGGTTTGCTAACCATGTCAAGATACCTGCTAAGAGTAACAATACACACTTTAAATAATTAAACCTCTTTAAGAAAGCCCAGTCAGCCTTGAGATACTGTTTTGTATACCCTGTAAAACAAAATAACCTTTGAGATGCTGTTAAAATTCAAGGAATTATTATTCAGCCATCAATGGATAACTGCAAAGGGTTCAAGTGGCCCAGATAGGTCACACTTGCCCTAAAATATTACTAATGTATTTGACGAACTCATAAAGCATTCTAAGTAGGACAATAAGCATTTACCAGTGAAGAACACGAGCCTTTGGCCCTCCAGTCTTAAAAAGCCAAGTTTCACAAACAAATATTTAAGATATCTTAGCATTTAGTGCCTCCCATTTCCACAACCTCCAAATGATAAAGGAGCTTGTACCTCAAAGCGTTCATCTTCACAACGATAGATGTGTTCTTCATACTGGGTTTTCTTGGAACTAACGAAGGTGGAGTCCTCAGACCAGGAAGGGAAGGAAACCCAAGTATCATTTAGAACCTTTGGGTAAAAGAAGAGAAACTGAAGCTAAAGTGTAACAAAGCTTTCTAGTAATCAAGCATTTTCAGTAAAAAGACAGATACAATTCTAGGGGATGAGAGAAAGCACCAACATTACAGCTTTCACCTTTAACAAGTTTGCAAAGATAGGAAAGGTTCTGGACAGAAGTATGAAACATTTTCTTCTGAGAAAAGACAGAGAAGAGTCTTGATTTCTTATTCACATAAATTCTCGATCCCTGGTGTCACTCCCTTCTGGAGGAAGGAGAAGACTCATGGCTGACCCTTTCTAGGGAAGGCCTTACCTCTTTACAGAGAGGGGTCCGTCCTGTGCACTTGGGCTGCTGGTAACTCTTGGGTAAGGCTCGGTAGCTGGAGCCCAACCGTTTACAAGAGGCATAATCTATCTCCATGGCAATGCCCTCTGTGGCTCGTTCCTTTGGAAAGGTTTCCAGATGTACAGACTCCTTATAGCCCAGAAAGTTTTTAAACCAATTAAACAATTCAGGGAATTTCCTGAAGAATCAAACCAAAAACTGGTGAGCAATCAGAGGAATGATGTAGTTATCCTGAGGTATAGCTACTACTATTTGGTGTTGGGTCAGAACTTAGCTACCAGGGACAAATGACAATTATTTTTTCCTGCCTAAGAAGTCCTGCTTCTGAGCATCTGGCTTCCCCTTTTCTTGTAGAGCACTCCAAGACTGGTTAGGTTACTGATGGAAGAGGTGCACCAAAACTAAGCAATAACCAGCTGTTCTTCTAGTCAAGAAGACTGCCTGAATGCTCAGATCATTCTTAGGTTGTCAAATACAGTCAGGATTCTAGAACCCCAGAGGAGACTGGTCTCTATAAACATCCAACACCGGTCAGCACACTGGGAAACCATTAGTCTTGGCCAATGCCCTCTCTGCCTATTTTTTCACCTGTAGTTAAACTAGAAGAATTCCCAGAGGACTCCTATGACACTGACATTTTATGAGTCAACCAATTGGCCCACCATGATCAAATTATGGCTGCCCATCACATACCCTCACCTCCACAGCACCCATCAGTGCTCAGCCCCTCACTCCACTTACCCCAGGAAAGGAGAGACTAGCTGCACAAGTTCAGCCCGAGAGATCACCTCCTGGTTAAAGATAACAAGACAGCGCAGAAAATTCTCATAGGCCTCTGCACTCCGCAGAGCCTTTCGGACCTTATGGAGACAACCAGAAGAGAAAACAGATGGGAAATCAAGAGATCCTGGACTGCTTTTAAAAGATTGGGGAAATTTAAACAGTTATTTGATGATACTAAAGGAGATGATGTTAGTTTTTTTAGTTGTGATATTGATTATGTTTGAGAAAAGTGTCACTTTAAAAGGAAACTTAGTAAGTACTTATGGATGAAATAATAAAACATCTGGAATTGGTCTCCAAATAAGCCAGTGTGGGTAAGAGTACATATGAAACAAGAACACTGGCTAGTAGGAGGGAACTGCAGAGGCTGGAGGATGGGTACATGAGGAGTCACTCCACTTGGCTCGTCATTTCACTTATGTTTAAAATGTTTCACAATAAAAATAATTTAAATGAGATCCTAGGGTAAATATTACATTTACCTTCTTATATGCTTGATTTTCCAACCATATCAGAGTTCCCCTAGTTTTTGTTACTTCTCCTAACAGATGTTTACAGCAAGAATCTTTCGTCAACACTGTTTTTAAACTCTGGTAATCCTGAATAATTTTTAAGTAAGACACTTCTGTCCTCTGAACTGATCCTTTTCCTTCCTCCACTTATAATACTGAACACTTCTAACATCCAAAAACCTTAAAAATGTTCAATGGCATAAGCAAGGTAAAATAAAACTAGCCTGGCTAGATAAGCAATCTGGAATTTTAATTTTAAAAGTAAAATTTTAGGAGTGCCTGGGTGGTTCAGTCATTAAGCATCTGCCTTCGGCTCAGGTCATGATCCCATGGTCCTGGGGTGAGTACTGGGGATGAGTCCCTGCTAAGCAAGGAGCCTGCTTCTCCCTCTGCCTGCTGCTCCCCCTACCTGTGCTCTCTCTCTCTGACTAATAAATAAATAAAATCTTTTAAAAAAGAAAAAAGTAAATATTTAGCATTATGGTCCTTTAGTGAAGACTATAGACAGATCCTCACCAAACCAAGCAGTTAAGACAACCCCTTCTCCAAGCTCCTGCATACTTTTATAACTATCAGTCAGTAGATATTACATGGACTATGCATTTTCAAACCCAAAGATGAAAGAGAACTGTACTTTTTGTACTATACATAGTATTAACTGACTTTTAATTTTTTATTAGCCTTTAAACTTGCACCAAAGTAGACCGAATAGTCTAATGAACCCCATGTACTTGCCCAGCCTCAATGACCAATATACAGTAAATTCTATTTCATCTACAACCATGTCTTCCACCATGAATTTTAAAGCAAATTTCAGGCATTTCAGCTATACAGCTGACCTTTGAACAACATGTGTTTGAACTGTGTCCACTTACACGTGGATTTTGATACATACAGCACTATAAATATATGTTCTCTTCCTTATATTTTAATATTTTTTCTCTAGCTTATTTATTATACAGTATACCATACACACAACATACAAAATATGTGTTACTCGACCGTTAAATATTATTGGTAAACTTCTGGTCAACAGTAAGTTTTGGGGAGTCATAAGTTCTACTCAGATTTTCAACCCCCACTGTTCAAGGGTCAATTGTGTATCAGTATGTGTCTCTAAGAAATACGTACTCCAAAGACAAAAGAAAAATACCATCACTCTTACAAAATTAACTTATTCACACCCCACCCCTCCACTCTCTCATTGTCATTTGTTGGTTGTGAGCAAGCATTTCCACATGTCCCTTAAAGGCACCAAATGCCCAGGCAGCCCTCATGAGTGGTTCAAGCCAGAGCGAGATTCAGCCGTTCAGCAGAACAGCGCACATAGGCAGAGCAGGCTAGACAGAGATCAGGAGGCACCAATCATGGGAATGCTAAAAACTCAAAGGTGCAAGACAGGGTAAATCTGCACTAGATCATCCAAAGCTGGTTCCTGCCGGTGAGAAGTCTGACAGTTACCAATTACCCTGATGAAAGCAGCCTGTTAATCATCAAGTCGACTCCAAGGAGGAAGTCAGACATAGGAGGAGAGTTAAACCAATATACCACACAACCCTGTTTATACCAGTAATCGCAATACTGGCTACATATCAGGATCACCTAGGGAACTTTGAAAACATACAGTTAAATGAGAACTCCCACAAACCATATACATGATACCACATTTAAGTACCACGAGCAATCAAGATTACAAGTCATCTCAAATCCTCAACAACTGGTGCACACCTGGATACCTACAATGAGGAGCTCCAAAGATCTCTCAAGAGTAACATCACGCATTTTTAAAAAGCGGTCTTCCACCATGGGAAATGCTGTAAACTTTTACTTCACAAAAGCAAAACAAACAATGCTACTGCTTCCCTAGCTGTGCTAATGGTTCCGGTAGCCTGAAAGGACCAACAACTTAGAAACTATGTTAAGAGGCAGAAAGTCCTAATCAACTAAAACAAAATCTTCTTGGGGACAGGGGGATTTTCTTTTGGCATTAATAACCTATATTAAATCTAATTCAATCACTACTCACCTTATCAAAAAATAATGATTCAGTTCCTACACCATGTTTGCTGGCATCTGCCATGGAAGAATCCTTTAGGCTGAGCAGTTTAGGTTTCTTCTGCAAAAGAAGGAAAAATACAAACACATAAGATCCAAGGAGTAGAGTTCTTGGAGTTTTATTTTCATCTGTGTTCGATGGGTCCATCACTGACCACTGCTGTCAATAATCTGCAATGAATGAGAGAATTCTCATTTACATTAACTCATTAACTTTTACACCCTGAAAGATTTCCACCCATCTTCTCCATCTCAGTTTGCCCCCACCCTCAGGTTCACAGATCATTCTACTTCCCGAATATTTTCTCACCTCATTACTGTGGTAACAGAATATCCTCACTTTTTCCATTAGCCAAAAGTAACTTAACTTGGAACCTAGTGCCACCACCTCATCTTCTTAGAGATGGAGGCAAAAGAGTTGGAGCACACTACCAGAAGTGGGTAGAAATCAACCTTCAACCTTTTAGTTATAATTCAATTTAAAAATCCATGGAAAAAAGCACAGTTTATTTTCCTAAGAGAAGGAATGACTCTTGTCAATAATATCTACTCAGATCAATTTAAGATTACATTTTCAGAGGGAATGAATACGCCACAACATAACTGTCAGGCAAAAATTCCCTTTTATAAAGTCATCTCTCAACCACCTGTGAAAAAATGCACAAACTCTGAGGGAAGCAGCACATTTACCTTCACCACCTCAGAGTGCACGCTCTCCAGAGCCAAAGCCTCTGCTGCGTAGGCTGCCTGAGGAGGAAAGGAGGTGAGGATTCTAATCCCCCTTTCTAGTGTTTCCACCTGAGGGTAATCAAGTGTGGGAGGGGACCGAAGCAAGAGCAGAGCTGAACTGCCAAGCTGATTCTTGCTACCCAAAGAACTCTTTACTGAAGTGAAGAAACAAAGTATTTCTACGTTCAGTGTGCTTTCAAAAGGAAAAGCCATTAGACACTAAAAAAGTCTTTTAAGTGTGAGCAACACCTAACATGTCAGTAGACATCTGCTTGTTCACCAGTCACCTCCTACTGTTAGAAATTCCACTAACTCTCATGATTCATTAATTAGATTCTGCAGACACGTCCCATCTTTTCCACATTACATACTGCTCTAGAATTCACTGAAGCAACATTCAGTACATACACCTAGCTCTCTCCCTGGCACAGCTGCACAACGGGCTTGGCCGGCAGACCGTCACGTGTTTACTCTAATGAGAAGCATAGTGCGATAGGTCACTAACAAATTAAAGATCCACCTCTGCTACAGCCCAATGGTCCAGCCTTGGAGACGACAATGATACAGACGAGACCTGGCAGCTGAACAAAGAAGCCTGGGCAGGATAGGCCTCCAGACCAAAGAGATCTCACAAAGTATAGACACTTTATTAAACAGGAGGACCTTAGAGGCCCCTGACTTATTTCTGAAACAACTAACTCAATAATCTTCCTTTGGGGGACGCCTAGGTGGCTCAGTTGGTTAAGCAGCTGCCTTCGGCTCAGGTCATGATCCCAGCGTCCTGGGATCGAGTCCCATATCGGGCTCCTTGCTCAGCAGGGAGCCTGCTTCTCCCTCTGCCTCTGCCTGCCACTCTGTCTGCCTGTGCTCACTCGGTCTCTCTCCCTCTCTCTCTGACAAATAAATAAATAAAATCTTAAAAAAAAAAAAAATCTTCCTTTGGCACCAAACAAAAAAAGACATGATGGCTATTAACAAAGAGGAGAGAAAATATAGAGAAAACAATACAAACTCAAAAAGTACAGTAATTTGTGTAATCAGTGGTAGTCTAACATTCTTTTGCAAGCCAGATAAGAAGCTTTGCATTGAGTTTCTGTGACATATACCAACTCACTCTGAGTATCCATGATCCAACTTTCAACACGCTTGGATAAGAACAAGTGAACAACCCTGCAGTACTTGTCCGTGAGGACTGCTCCCGAAACAAACTGCGCAGGTGCCGGCCATCCTCACCTTTACCGGAGGGGTAGTTCCCGTTCCCGAGTGCCTACGGATCTGGCAGCCATTCTGGTTGGGCCTCTGAGGCTTGTTGTTCAGCTGGGGCTTCTTCACAGTGCCTCCATGGTCATTTCTCACGGAATCAACCTTCTCAGCTGTTGTTTTGCTTAAAAGCTAAGTAAGACAAGGATAGAGATTGATTCTCTTACCAAATAGATATATCATTCATATCAAACAAAAAAGATTCTGTTTCCAACTTCCTAACTTAAATTTTAAGATAATAATTCTAAATAGTGTAGCTCTTTCTAAATAAAACTTACCACAGAGCTGTTGGCATCTGGTAGGAACTGTCCAAACTCTGATAAGAGATCTTCCTGATTTTTAAAAAGACGAGCCACTTGGGCATACACTTCCTGCTCAGTCAATGCTGGAGTGTAGTTTCCTCCAGCTTCCTTGGCATTTCGTTGCTCTTTCTGACAGGAAATTGCAAATGGGAAGGTATCATATAAGAGGACCACTGCTTTGAATGACTGACTCTGTTTTGCACACTTTCTGGGATGTTATCTACTTGGGCTGTACCTAAGAAGAAAAGTCTATGTTCTTAGCACTTGTTTTAACTGCAAGCTTTTAAGGTGAGAAATGAGTGGAAGATGGTGGCTGACAATTTTTTTGAAACAGGACGGGGTACCTGGCTGACTCAGTTGGAAGAGCTTGTGACTCTTGATCTTGGGATCATGAGTTTGAGCCCCATGCTGGGAACAGAGGTCAAATAAATAACCTTTAAAAAATAAAATAATACATAAAAGAGAGTATATGTGAATGCTCAGGGGACCACTACCAACCAATAAAACAACAGGTATTAGAGAAATATCTCCTCCTTCTACTGTGGATGAACTACACTACACAGATCATCCTCTAAACCCCCCAGATAATAAGAATCTGCTTCACAGGACAGTAACTTCAAAGTCCTGTTGCTATAAGGCAATTAAAGTCAGGCAAATCAAACTAGCTTTATAAACACACATCACAGTTTCTAACCTGTTGACTTCCAATAACAATTAGAGACCACAATAACGGTTATTCAAGTCCTTCTCTGGTCCAATGCCCTCAGTGTGTGACCTGGTTAAGGCAGGCTAAAAGAGTGGATCTCTTACCTGGTATGTGTGCAAAATCTCCAGGAACGCTTTATAGATGTCTGGTTGGCCCTGGAACCTGTTCTTGATTTTATTAACATAGTTGATGGCATGATTAAACTCCACAGGCTGATTGTTCTGCAAGGATGGGGCCGTTCCCAACGAGATTGTCACTGGTGTATGAGGCTGGACAGGTGGAGAGCGCGGGGATGCATATGGTGGGAGAGGGGGAGTCTGCTGACTGGCTGGAGTATGTGCTTGTAGTTGCGAAGGCTAAAAAGAAAAAAGTCATAGTCTCCTCAGGAACACAGATGGTCTGACATAGGAAAAAAAGGTCAAACTAAAGAGAAACAAGATGTCTGATCAACAAACATTCTTAATTCACTCTGGCCAGGCCATTTTAGGCCAACTCAAATCATACTGGGCAGGGGTGGCGAGTGCAAAGGGCTCACACATTCTAATACAGATTAATTTTAGTCTCAAATTTTCCATATACAACCTGAGAAGTGCTAGATCTCCAATTACAGGGAAGGATTTTTCTAATGCAATTTTTAAGCTCACTCAACAGGTGCAAACAGAAGAGGGGGAAAAAAAACACAATCCTCACTCTCCATAGATCTTTAATGTCAAAAGACACTTGTTGCAGAAATCCACATAAAAATCTTCTGAACTACCTCTGTCCAATAGAACTGAGGTGACAACAATGTTCTTTCACACTGCACTGTCCTACAGAATACAGCCACTAAGCCACCCGGGGTTACTAAGCACTTGAAACACAGCCATTACAACTGAGAAACTGAATTTATTTTAATTAGTTTAAATTTAAATGCAGCCATATGTGGCTAGTGGCTACAGTATCAGACAGTGCAGTTCTAGAACAAGAACATTCCACCACCATCATCACCACCATCAGTAGGATCTTCTGCTCGGCTTGATATGACCTAATCTGGTAAATGGAGTGGCTTTTATAAGATGACCCCATGGGCAACAGCATAATCTGATCATCAGATGACTGTTTCTGCCATGCTGTCAAAGTACTACTACTCAAGTCAAGTGGCTATCTGTTGGGATGTTCATGGTTCATTAGGGCAGGAGGTGGGGACAAAATCAAGTCCTCATAGGTTACTGATGTGTTGATTTAAACAGACATCTAAATATGTGGAAGGTAAATGTAAACCATCTTACAGAGAAGTGACTATGGATCTTCTCTGATGAAATCACTACAACTGTTGTCTCTAAGTCTTATATAAAGGGGACATGTCAAAGGAGGGTGCTCTCTAGGGATGCATTTTACATGATGCAAAGTATTCCAAGTGCTCACCTTGCTGACTTTGGCAGGTGGGGGCTGAGGAGCTGGCTGGGCAGGAGCTGGGGCTGACTGGGCTGAAGGCTGGGAAGGATGTTGGGGTGGTGGCTGAGGCTGGGGCTGGATGCCATGGGTGGGGATCTGATGAACCTGGCCAGGAGTTGTCACGTTCACCATGTCATTGGTTTGCACCTCAATCTTGTAGCCAGGGGGCAAGAAGGTATTGAAGCCCATAATCAGGTCGGGGTGGCCTTTGAACAGCTGGGACACACGACTAATCACTCCTGGGGTGTCAATGCTGATTAAAACAAAAAACAAAACACACACACACACACACACACACACACAAACAAACCACAAAAATTAAAGTGGCAAGCTTGACCAACAGCCTAGTAAGAAAAAAAATAACACATTCCACTAGGTTCTTTGAACAGGAAAATGTAAAAATCAACCTGCATATTATAAAATCAACAAAACAGAAAGAATTCTGAAATTCCAAAGCAATTTTAGCATCATACTCATAGAGGTTTGGTCACAATTTTGAACAGAATCTACGTTCATGATAACAGTCCTAACAAGCAGATACTCTCATCAGTAAATCTAAAGCAGCAATTCCCATGCAAGACCCACCCTCTGACACACCAGCATTAATCATTATGTGTCTACATTTTTTATGAATTACTCTAACAGTGAAGCATGCCAGAATATTAGCATATCTTAAATCAACTCAAAGAGCAGGTAGCCTAATAATTTCCAGTTTACTTCCCTGATTGAGGTGAAGTAGTAAGAAAAATTTTAGTGAAGAAAAATTAACCAACAGGGAGAATACAAAGGTCTAGGGCCTGTAATTTTCATCAGTAAGCCATACATAAACTAAAAGCATGACCCTAAAAATTAAACCCCCCAAAAGGAGGCACCCTTTATTTTTCGGCATATGTGAACGAGCCATATCCTCCACCTCCAAAATCAACATTTCAAGCACAAAGCTTGAATACAACCACACAGATCTTTTACCTCTGAGATTTAAATTCCTTCATGATGTCAAGGAAATCATTGTAGACCTGAGGCTGACTACCAAACTGCAGCTTCACCTGGTCAAGATAGGACAGCGCGTCCTCCACCTGAGGCAGGGATAAATCTCAAGGTTATAAAAAGAACGTAAACCAAGATTCTTATTAAAAAACAAATGATTTATGCCTAAATAAAATTAATGTAATAAACGAAATTAAAACATACAGTAAAGATACACAAGAGTATTAAAATAGTAGCATGGATGCCAATAATAAGACTCAAGCTTAAAATAAAAATCAACTCATAAAATTTGTAGCCTTGCCTTGAATAATTTTCCGGAGAACGATGAGTGAAAAATCATCACATTAATATATTATTCACTTATTCATTCATTCATCCATTTCACAAATATCTACTAAGCTACAACATGCCACATCAGGCCCAACATGAGGTACTAAGGAGTCAAACATACGCCACAGTCCCTGCTCTACAGAAGTTCATTCACATCTCACTGGGTGTTCTAATAGAGTGGAGTAAATGGGGAATCATCGAATGCCCAGAAAGCACATTGGAAGGGCACTTCTGCACTAAGAAAAACCCATGGGTACATAAGGGAGGGGTTCCCCAAGAAGTGATGGCTAAACTGAGTCCTAAGGATGAGTACCAGTTCGTGAAAGTGAAGACAGACCTACAAAGAAAGTCAGAGGAAGCAGCATGAGCAAAATCCCAGACAGGACACCATCTGGTACACTGGGAAAACTGCAACACTTTAGTTCGGCTGAAGGAGCTGTGGTGAAAAGGAGGAAGAGTGGCAGGAAGAGTGACAAGAGAGAAGACAGGAGAGGAAACAGGACCTAGATCCCAAAAGGCCTTGTAAATCTTATTAAAAAACAGTTTAGGGGGGCGCCTGGGCGCTCAGTGGGTTAAGCCTCTGCCTTCGGCTCAGGTCATGATCCCAGGGTCCTGGGATCGAGCCCCACATCGGGCTCTCTGCTCAGCAGGGAGCCTGCTTCTCCCTCTCTCTCTGCCTGCCTCTCTGCCTCCTTGTGATCTCCATCAAATAAATAAATAAAATCTTAAAAAAAAAAAAAAAGCAGTTTAGGGGTGGGGTGTGTGGGTAGTTCAGTCAGTTAAATGTCTGACCCTGGCTCAGGTCACAATCTCAGGGTCCTAGGATCGAGCCTCTAGTCTGGCTCTACACTCAGTGGGGAGTCTGCTTGTCCCTCTGCCCTCCCCTCACTCATGCTCCCCCCCACAATAACTAAATATTTAAAATATATTATTATTAACTAAATATTTAAATAATATTTAACTAAAATATTTAAATATAAATAACTAAATATTTAAAACTAAAATATATAACTAAAATAATAAATATTTATAAACAAAACATAACTAAATAACTAAAATATTTAAAAACAAAACAAAGACCAAAAAAAGCAGTTTAGAGGCGCCTAGGTGGCTCAGTAGGTTAAGTGTCCAACTCTTGATCTTGGCTCAAGTCATGATCCAGGGTGGTGAGATCAAGCCCTGCATTGCACCCCAGAGAGGGCCTGCTTAAGATTCTCTTTCGCCCTCTCCCTCCCCCCACCCCTCCCCATTCTTACACTCCCACGCTTGCTTGCTCTCTCTCTTAAAAAAAAAAAAAATAAATAAAATAAAAAAGGCAGTTTATATTTTTAGTATCTGCATTTTAGTGTACTCGATTTGCCTACAGTGTTGAGAACAAATCGGTACAAAGGACAGACTGAAAGGAGACAGGAAACCAATTATGCTATAAGGCTAAACTCAACATGAGAACAATAGTGACTTGAACTGTATTACCAACCAAATAAAAAGAGAGAACAGTATAGACTGAAAAGCTTTACAGAAGGTAGAAGTGATAGAGTTTCAGGACTGGCAGGATATGGGGGATAAAGGAGAGGGAACAGTCACTAAATTATATAAATTATGTGACCATTCACAAAGGAACAAGACTGAAGGTCCACAAAGTTATGAGTCTGATTTAGGAAAACTTAATTTTTTTAGTTACTCAGGAAATATCCAAGGGAATTACCTACTAGGTGTTTCCTATATACTCTGGGATTATTTTAAATCATACAAATCAACTATAGGGAAGTTTCAGAAATAAACATATGATTTGATAAGCTTGTGATATATTGTGATATAGAACATTAATGTTCAAATAAACCATGAAATTATATTTCAAAGAGTTGCCAAACTTCTCTTATGGGAAGCTCCATTGTGGGAACCATCATGCCACGGTTAATCCTAGTATTTTAGCGTTGCTAGAGCAGTCTGTATATTTCATCACTACCTACTCATTTCATGGTTGGATCTTCTGTACTTTAGAAATAACAGGACAATTTCTGTTGAAATCCAATGGATGGTTTAATTCATCTTCAGAACTTTCCATATTGAAGTGTCTCATTAATGACTAGGTTGATGGAACACAAAACTCACTAAGTTTGCAGAAGAAACAAAGACTTTGGAAGATATTTAAGAATAGCATTCACAACCACATGACAAAGGAGGAATTGTCCAAAAAAAGCCACAAAATTGGGGCACCTGGGTGGCTCAGTCATTAAGCGTCTGCCTTCCTCTCGGGTCATAATCCCAGGGTCCTGGGATCAAGTTCGACATTGACATCAAGATCCCTGCTCAGCAGGGAGTCTGCTTCTCCCTCTCCCACTCCCCCTGCTTGTGTTCCCTCTCTTGCTGTGTCTCTCTCTGTCAAATAAATAAATAAAAATCTTTTAAAAAAATTTTTAAAAAATAGGGGCGCCTGGGTGGCTCAGTGGAATAAGCCTCCGCCTTCGGCTCAGGTCATGATCTCAGGGTCCTGGGATAGAGCCCTGCGTCCTCTGCAGGGAGCCTGCTTCCCCCCTCTCTCTGCCTGCCTCTCTGCCTACTTGTGATCTCTCTCTCTCTGTCAAATAAATAAATAAAATCTTTAAAAAAATAAAATAAAAAATAAAAAAATTTTTAGTAGTAAAAAGTAGTGAGAGGTTCAATTTAGACAAACATATGGAGTTAGAAATATTCAAAATAGCCGTTGTGGAAGATTCAATATTACGAATTCACAGATACTTAAGAAATTTGGAACACAGTAATTATTAAAAATACCAGAGGTCCTGGTCACGCTATTGAATTTTGTGTTTGACACTGTAAGAAAACAGTAACTTGAGAGTGAAATCTCAGATGTTTAAGTGAACAGGAAGTGTGACAGAAGGAAATAACCCCTGAAATTAATCCCTTTTTATAAAGGATTGTCTTCAGTTTATGGAGTTGCTTATGAGGCCAAAGTAATCAATGGAAGAGAGAATTCACTGGATTATTCTTTTAGTAACTCAAACTACTGAAATAGAGAAGGAAAAAACACCTTTAATTTGGAATCACTGTTTCTGGATTTATCATGAAATGCACACTGTATTTTTTTTTTTTGTATAGTATTTGAAAATAAAAATTCTGTAAATTGGGAAAAAAATTTAAATTTTTTAAAATTTAAAATTAAAAAAAAAAAAAGGGCCACAAAATTTTGAACAAAAAAGTAAGCATGCGGAGTGCCTGGGTGGCTCAGTGGGTTAGAGCCTCTGCCTTCGGCTCACGTCATGATTCCAGGGTCCTAGGATCGAGCCCCGCATCGGGCTCTCTGCTCTGCAAAGAGCCTGCTTTCTCCTCTCTCTCTGCCTGCCTCTCTTGTGATCTCTGTCTGTCAAATAAATAAATAAAATCTTAAAAAAAAAAAAAAAAGTAAGCATGCTACGGTATAATAATAATTACTACCGAAGAAAAAAATGCAGATGCCTGAGTCAAAGAAATTATGTGATGTATTTAAGTCTAGAGAAAAAAAGGTACTGGGCATGGTGAAGTGCTATTTAAATTAGTTATAAAATAATACTATGCTTAAGAAACACCCAGCATGACAACCACATTATAAATGAACTATCTGGGGGCCTGGGTGGCTCAGCCTGACTCTTGATTTTGGCTCAGGCCATGATCTCAGGATTGTGATATCGAGCCCCAGGTCAGACTCTGTGCGGGGCGTGGAGCCTGCTTAAGATTCTCTCCCTCTGCCCTTCCACTCCAATAAACAAACAAACAAACAAACAAACATACTATTTGTATGTAAACATAGTGAGGAGATTCTCTCATTACCTGAAGTATAGCTCAACTTTTTATAAAAGCATATATGCAGCTCTAGGAACCACAACTTAGAAGAAAACAACTTGGGAGCTGGTCCTTCCGAAGCTACAGGTCTAGGGAAACACTTGGGGAGGCCCTGAGTCTGCTGATGTATTTTCTTGGTTCACTTCAACAGGCATTTATTATTGAGGTCCCTAACCTCTTAGGGTTCACAATCTTGTTGGGGAAACAAACACAAACTACTGTAAAGAGAACTCGCTAAAGATGTGCTAAATATCTCTGCTGCTAGCATTCAACAAGTAGCTAAATCACACCAAACACTGAAATTATCCAAATTTCCTTGAAATTATCCAAATCTTCCTTGTCATCAATCTGCCAAAGACAAAAAAGAAAGTACAGACAATGCTAATGCTTGAAATAACCTACGTATTTTCACTGAACACTTCCTTATCATAGAATATAAACGGTTTATTGAGGTTGACTCCAATGCTTGTAAAGCATTCTAAGACTGATCCAAAAATGGCAGGCAATGTAGGAATACTGAAGCTACAATGGAGACACAAGAAAGCATTTTACCCCTCCTCATCAGAACAGGAATTCAACACGTCACCGCATCCAGGAATCATATACAAGAGTGAGAAGAGAAGGAACAGAGCAACTGACTCCACCCGTGACTCACTGTATAACCTCAACTCAGGAACCCTTTCTTGCTTCCTTGACAGTTTCTGTAAAACAAAGGACAACTGTATACTTATACCTAAGTGAAGGAGAGGAGCAGGTGCTTTGCTTTGATAGGACTGGCTGAAAAAGCCTATAGAAATATACATTTTTGTTAGTTTAACAGCAAGTTTAGAAGCTCTTTGGCATCATTAAGGTATTATTAACTGCTGAATACAGTATTAATATGAATTAAGTCATACCAAAACAACTTCAAGTATTTTCAGGACTTTGTGAAGTGCTAAGTTCATGGCACTGATACAATTTGGTACACAGCCACCACTCTGTGAGCAGACAGGCAAAATGTTTTAAGAAAAACATCAATATAGCTTATATAACACAAATTCTCCCAAAGACAGAGCCCAGAGTGAAGTTTCAGGGCCAAATAATTTCTATTCTCTTTAAAGACTATGCTTACGTATAATCAACTTTTTTTTTTTAAGTATAGTCAATTCTTATTATTTAATATAGACAAAATAAATTTTACAAAATCCCTCTATAAAGCTTAGTGTTGGTAAGCTTTATATTTATGTAGCATTTAGTTTCCTTAGGCCAAAATTAAACAAGTTCCTGAGAACCCAAACCAATGTGGGTAGGGATCAGGGAGAACTAGATTAAGCATCAAAGAAAAGAGAAGATCGAAATGTTTGCTATACATGGATTTGTCCTTCAAGGATATACTCCTTGAAGTTCACTTCTACCTGTAAACTATTTAATTAAGCTGACAGGACCAAATTAAGACCCAACATCCATTTCTTTACAGTTCTTTAATTTATATTTCTTGCCTCTGATTTGAAATTTCATATAAATGTAAAATTAGAAAACCTGAAATCTGGAACACTTACTGCAACAATCACTTATTTTGAAAAGTAACACTCAAATAAGCAGAGAGAGGGTTAGCTGGGAACACAAGCTCTACTTCTCCACAGATGCCTCATGAATTTCAAAAGCACTGAAAACCTACAGCACATACTCAGCAGAACAGATGAAAACACTGACACTTCATTCACAATTATAGTCTTCCCCAATCTTTATAAAGGTTCCCAAAAAAGGAGCATGTGTTTTACTAAGGATGGACTTGAAGATGCCAGCCCATTCAGCTATTTATAAGCAAGGATAAAAAGATTAAATCGTAAGGTAATACTGGACCCAGTTACTGTACAGGACCGTAGCCAACCATGTGGACGCTCAAGAAAATCTTCTGCCATGCTAAGAACTGAGAGTTCAAAAGGAGGTATCCCCAAAAAATGGACTTTGTTTATTTCGTATGAAAACAGTCCCTGTATCCTGACACATTTGAGTACCATGCATTTATACATTCCAAAAACATTTCTTAAATGTAATTCTCTGGATAAGGCACTGATGGTAAGATGGGAAATCTAAATAGGTTTCAAAACAAAAACAAAGTAAAACTTCTTGTGATTCAATCCCTAGTCTAGCTAGCATGTTAAAATTTATAATGCCAGGGTGCCTGGGTGGCTCAGTCGTTGGGCGTCTGCCCTTGACTCAGGTCATGATCCCAGGGACTTGGGATCGAGCCCCACCCTCGGCCTCCCTACTCGGCGGGAAGCCCGCTTCTCCCTTTCCCATTCCCCCTCCTTGTATTCTCTGTCAAATATATAAATAAAATTTAAAAAAACAAGTTATAATGCCACTAATAATATGCTGAAGCTGATGCTCCCTGCTGAGAGAGAAACTTTTTAATGGAAGAAGAGGTGCTGAAGATCACCTTAAGCCTCTGAAATTGCTGTTGTCCCTGCACTGGTGCAACTGGTGGGGCAGGATGAGCATGACTCTGGACCACCTGGCCTCCATGGGGCTGCACAGCGGCTGGGTGATGATGACTGCTATGAACTGCCGCGATGGTGGGCCCGTGACTGCCAGAGCTCTGTGGTACTGCTGACACCTGCGGAGGACAAAATGCAGACAAGAAACTTCAAGACTTCTGCATTCTTCCCCAGATGCATCTAAAAGACGTGCATGTGTATCTTTGCACACACACAGAGAATTACAGATCTTCCTTGGCTTATGATGGTGTTACATCCCAATAAACCCATTTTAGGCTAAAAAAATCCGACGTCAAAAATGCATTTAATACAGCTATCCTATTGAACATCATAGCTCAGCCTAGCCAACCTTAACCGTGCTTAGTATACTTACAGTAGCCACAGTTGGGCAAAATCATCTCGTACAGAGCCTATTTTATATGAAAGTGCTGAATATCTCATAGAATGTGTTGACTAGTATACTGAGAGAAAAACTGGAATGGCATAAGGGTATCAGTTATTTACCCTGATGATCACGTGCGGGACCAGGAGCTGAGGCCGCCACCACCCAGCACCAGGAGAGTAAAGTACTTCATATTGCTAGCCTAAGAAAAGGTCCAAATTTAAAATTCCAAGTATGATTTCTACTGTGTCTCACTTTCACATTATCATAAAGGTGAAAAATTGGAAGTCAAGCTATCCTAAGTCTGGGATCACCAGTAATTAGAAGCCCAAATTTCCCACAAAAGGGAACTGGTGAAATGAAATCACCCATATTACAACAGAATTCTCTGCCACTATTAAAATTATATGGCTCAATACTTCTCAAACTATCTATGGCAAAGGACCTGCTTTTACTTTTCTTAAATTCCAATCCATCATGGGCCCCTACTTTTATAAAATACAATAAAAATGAATTACTACAGAAGTGAAATGAAAAATATGTAAGCCCATAATTTCCATTCCCACATTTTACAGATATATTACAAAATTACTATGTCCAAATCACTGTGTCTAAATATTCTCAATTTCTATACACATGCCATTATAGACTAATAAGAAAATATATATACATCAGCCATCTGTGGACCACACTTA
Source organism: Taxidea taxus jeffersonii (assembly GCA_003697995.1). Taxonomy (NCBI): domain Eukaryota; kingdom Metazoa; phylum Chordata; class Mammalia; order Carnivora; family Mustelidae; genus Taxidea; species Taxidea taxus. The sequence continues at coordinate 85,600 of ML104956.1, read as the reverse complement.
GAAGAGCACTGATATAGATACATATCCTAACATTATAAAATGTTCATAATCTGTAAATTGAATGTATTCATGTGCTGCATACAGATTTAAACTTTTAAATATTTCTTTAGAAAAGCACATTATAAAGAAGTATCTGTAAATCAATAAAAGGATTTTAAACCTTAGTGGATATATATAGCAAAATGTTAGCCTTTTATCTTGTGGTAATGGGATTAGAGAAGATTTTTATTTTGCTTTGTTTATTTTGTTTATCCTTATTTTCTACTTCTTATTTGCTAAACAAAACTTTCTTCCAAACTGTTAATGATTTGGTCTCAGACATAATTATTTTCTATTCTTTCTCTCATCCTCTTATAAGCTTAGAGTGAAATAAAGCACAAGCTCCTTTCCTTCCAAGTCTATTGCAAAAAATGCTACGTGAAATTTCCAAAGCTTTTTTTATTTTCCTATTTCAGAACTGTTAATCACCACAGAAGACAACTAAGGACAATATCCTTGATTTGCACTCTCCAAAATAAGGAGACTAAACAACATGAGACTTAATCTAAACAATGGAAGTTGTATACTACAATGTAAGAAAGGATTAATTTTTTTTTCAAGTCCCCACGAATTTATAAAGATTCCCCTGGACAGAGGGGAGGATGGGAAATAGACAACTGCTTACAAATCCACACAAACAATAGTTACACATTAGGAGTAAAAAGAAACTACTTAGACAATTCTGAAAGCTGTAATATATCTCTGGTAAGAAGGGTTATTATTCTGAGCTTCTATATTCCAACATGTATGTTTTGAACAGTTTTTTAAAAGGCCTAATTGGAGCTTATACATACTTGAGATGATTATGTGAGCACATTTTAATTTCTAGTACATGAATAGACGCAACTATCCCAAGTACAGGAAACAGTCATCAATCTGTTCAGATACAAGTAATCACCCAAGGAAAACAGCCTTTTTTTCTTCCAAGATCTAACTTAAATATTCAATCTACAACAGTCCTCTGACTGCAGCCCTCAGTCCCAAAGGAGGGGACTTCAAGGGGGATCCCTGGGAAAGAATGACACCTAAGGAATCACCATCTCCTACTTCACGTGGATTTCCCTCTTCTTTGTTTTTCTTATAATAAATTCTGAGAAATTTATGGAGTTATGGAACTGCTAGATCAAAAAGTAATTAAAAAATCTGCCAAAAGTGTCAAATTGCTCTCAAGAAAGGTTACACTAATTTATGTTCCCAGTAACAGCCGTAACATTTTAAAAGTCACTAATGAATTAGGTTGAAGAAGGTCTCTCCATACCAAGTAAATAAATTATGATTCAGACTGACCTAGATTAGAGTATTATAAATGTAGTTATTTCTTCAAAATTACCTAGATCTATACATAGGTATTCAAGTGCAAAGTTGTCCACTATATATTAAGTGAAAAGAGCAAAGAGAACAGTATATACTGCATCATTCGTATTACGTAAAAAGAGAAGTGTAGGTAGGCAGGTGAATATAGGTAACCTAAGAAAGCACGAATGGGTTAAAGTCTGAAGGGTCAGAGAAAGAAGTCATCTTGGATCATTTAAAAAAAAAATGGTGACATTTACCTTCATAATTAAGAAAGGCAAAAAACAAATTTCTTCCATTTCTACAAAATAGTAAACAGATAAGAGATGAAAGATCAGCACTGGTCAGGACATGGAATGATAAAACTCTTCCTTATGTGCCCTCAAACCTGTTGAGTGGTCTGCAGTAAGATAAGGAGTTTACACCTGGATGTAAACCAACTGCTTCGCTTATTAACAAGCACACTATTTGGGACGCCTGGGTGGCTCAGTTGGTTAAGCAGCTGCCTTCCGCTCAGGTCATGATCCCAGCGTCCTGGGATCGAGTCCCACATCGGGCTCCTTGCTTGGCAGGGAGCCTGCTTCTCCCTCTGCCTCTGCCTGCCACTCTGTCTGCCTGTGCTCGCTCACTGTCTCTCTCTAACAAATAAATAAAATCTTTTAAAAATAAATAAATAAATAAAACAAGCACACTATTTAATTTAGCTGCCTTTGTTTCCCCATGGCCAGACTTTTTTTTTTTTTAATTAAAAAAAAAAGTAGTACATTGATTTTAATTCTGGGGCAAGCTTATCTTGTCACGGATTGCCACTGTGAGCACCACTGCACTAGGAGAGACAGTCACACAGCACCTTCACAACAGTTAAAAATCTGGTAATAGGGCGCCTGGGTGGTTCAGTGGGTTAAAGCCTCTGCCTTCTGCTCAGGTCATGATCTTGGTCCTGGGATAGAGCCCTGCATCGGGCTCTCTGCTCAGCAGGGAGTCTGCTTCCCTTCCTCTCTCTCTGCCTGCCCCTCTGCCTACTTGTGATCTCTGTCTGTCAAATAAATAATAAATAAAATCTAAAAAAAAAAAATCTGGTAATAGCCTGAGAGTCTAGCAAAAGGAAAATGGCTAAGAAGATAGAATATAGTCATGTAATTCACTAAAGAGTGGAAATGACTCAATTATTTACGCACAAAAATATGGGTAAGTCTTGGGAACCGCACTAAGCAAAAAAGAGTTAAAGAAAAAAATATAATATGGTGCCTGGCTGACTCAGTGGGCAGAGCATGTGACTCTTGATCTCAGGGTTGAAAGTTTGAGCCCCAAGTTGGGTGTGGAGATTACTTAAATAAAATCTTTAAGGGGCACCTGGCTAGCTCAGTTGGTGGAGTATGCAACTCTTGATCTTGGAGTTGTGAGTCTGAGTCCCACACAGAGTATAGAGATTACTTAAAAACATTTAAAAAATAGAAATAACTAAAAAATAATAAAAAATTTAAAACCTGTGTGGTGAGTACCCAAGTATACACTGTTTTTGTTATTTGTTGTATCTTACTTATAGATATCCCATACATATAATTTTGTACCTAACTGGATGCTTAATCCAGTATTTTTTTTCATTGGACGAAATCACCAATGCTCCTCCCTTACACTAAGCCCCCCACTGTGCTCCAGCTCACCTGATAGCTGGGTGTCACGGAGTACTGAATTCCTGTGGCTGACTGCATGGTCTCGGACACCGCTTCATACACAGGAGGGGCAGGGGCAAGCACCCGGTGCTGGTGAGGAAAAGCCTCTGTGCTACCAGGGATCCGACGCTGCTGGGCCGCATACACCGGTGACTCCTGGTCATCCAAACGTCGCTTCATTCTGCGCTCATGCTCAGGGATGCACCACAAAACCTGCAGAAACCAAAAGCACCGACATCCAAACCAGTTCACAGTCTAATGTGATGTGTACAACAGAGGACTGGGCACCCAAATTTATTAAAAGCTCAATTCCCGGGTGCCTGGGTGGCTCAGTGGGTTAAAGCCTCTGCCTTCGGCTCAGGTCATGGTCCCAGGGTCCTGGGATTGAGCCTCCCATCAGGCTCTCTGCTCAGCAAGGAGCCTGCTTCCTTCTCTCTCTCTGCCTGCCTCTCTGCCTGCCTGTGATCTCTGTCTGTCAAATAAATAAATAAAAGCTTAAGAAAAAAAAAAAAAAAACTCAACTCCCAAAACCAACTATTGACTTCATCCTGGAGATGATCACTGGCTAGTTTAGGTGCATGCTTGCCCACACAGATCCCAGAGTGGACAGTGTTATCACAACTCAAAGACAGAAGTTTAAGTAATAACACAGTCTGAATTAACTTGGGACTACAGAGTCGAAAAATAACCTCCAATTTAAAAACATGAAAATATACCTTTCTTTTCTTTATTCTCTAGTTTTCTCCTCAAATGCCATCACTCCTAACATCGATGACATATTCACATGCTACAAAAACATTCAAGTGCTTCTAACTCCTCTTAAAACCTAGTACTATAACTGTGGTCTAATTTTTAAAATATCAATAGTTTCAACAATTAAATGCAATCATGAAAGAGCAGTAGGCCAAGAGTAAGAGGACAATGGTTCTAGACTTGCCAATTTAAAGAGCTATGTACATTTCAACAACTTCCTCATTCCATGAGTTTGTTTCTCCAACTATAAAATGACAGGGTTGGAAAAGATCATCTTTAGGTTACTTCCGACTCTAACATTCTTTAACACTAAGGAGATTCCAGAATCCCTTCTTAATAATACTCCTCTGTGGAGGCAGGATGTAAAAAGTCTAGTAATATTCTGGCTAGGAATCCAGTCTGGTCTTTTCGGGGCTTTTCCAACAGCCAAAGCTTCTTCAAGGTAGGGTTCTCTATAACTTTGCATTCCCCACAGTCCTACCTACACTCAAATACTGACCATGCGGAAGAGAAAGAATAAGAGTAATCGTTAATATTATAATATTTAGCATATAATGAATCTTAAACATGATTTACACAATTTATAAATATTACTATAATCCCCACAACAACCCTATAAGCAAGGTGCTGTTATTCTCTATTTTATAAGTGAGGAAACAAACATAATGATTAAGTAAACTGCCCAAGGCTTCACAGCTAACAGGTGAATTTTATTTGGTGAACAGGTGAATTTGGTGAATTGATATTCCAGCTTTGCACAGCTAACAAGCAAAGCTGGAATATCAATTCACCAAATCTACCTCCAGAGCCTAAATTCTTTTTTTTTTTTTTAAGATTTTATTTATATATTTGACAGAGAGAGAGATCACAAGTAAGCAGAGAGGCATGCAGAGAGAAGGGAGATAGCAGGCTCTCCGCCAAACAGAGAGCCCGATGCAGGGCTCTATCCCAGGACCAAGATCATGACCTGAGGGGAAGGCAGAGGCTTTAACCCACTGAGCCACCCAGGCACCCCTTGAGCCTGAATTCTTAATCACCTCAGTATCTCACAGGGTGAGAAATAAAGGGAGAAGAGTCCCTTTACTTATTTAAGACACACATGCACTGAGCAACTTCAGCTTTCTTTGATCTCTCCCACACTTAGCTCATTCATCCTTTCAGGGTCAACCCAACAAAGCAGGAAGGCTTTGGCAGCGTTCACTCTTTAAGTTAGCAAATATTCAGGAAGCAGAATGAAAGAGGTAGGTGTCCTATAAAAGCTTAAAAACTGGGATGCCTGGGTGGCTCAGTCGGTTAAGTGGCTGCCTTCAGCTCGGGGCGTGATCCCAGGGTCCTGGGATGGAGCCCCATATCAGGCTCCTTGCTCTGCAGGGAGCCTGCTTCTCCCTCTGCCTCTGCCTGCCACTCTGCCTGCCTGTACTCTCTCTCTCTCTGAAAAATAAATAAATAAAATCTTAAAAAAAAAAAAAAAAAGGCTTAACAACTACTTGGGAAGACCATATACAGCCTCACTAGCAATCAAAGAAATATAAAGTAAAACGACACTTACCCAAAAGCAGCAGGCAGAAATTAAAAGAGAATGATGATACTGAGTGTGGGTGAGGGTATCCGGAAATACTACTGGCAGAAGTTTTAACTGGCAGAGACTATGGGTTGGCAACTTATAGTATCCATTAAATTTTTAAAGTTAAAATGGTCATACCCTTTCACATAGCAATTCCACTTCCAGGTGTCTATCCTATACATCTGCCAAGTGTATTTACTGCAACAAAGTATGAAAAATCTAAATGTCTATCCATAACTGAATGAACTTAATACATCCATATTGGGTAAACTATGTAGCAAATCAAAAGACTGGGGTTCCTCTATAAAGAAAGCCCTCCAAAACATATGATTAAGTGAAAAGAACAAGCTACAGAATATATACAGTGTGATGTCAACACTCACACAGAACGAATTCTTTAGCTTTGTGCTTCTCATTGTAAATTTTGCATCAGAAGGAAATAGCTATAAACAAATACTGAACTCTAGATAAGGATACGCATGCTCAAGTACTTAAGTGAAAGTGTACTAATGTTTGAAATTTACTTTGAAATACACTGAGAAATTAGTCTGAATAGATGGAAGAATGAATGTATGACAAAGCAAGTACTATAAGATGGTAATGTAAAATCTAGTGTGTGTATGGGTATTCACTGTAAAATTCTACCAATTTTGCTGTGTATCTGAAATTGTTCTTTTTTTTTTTTTAAGATTTTATTTATTTATTTGACAGAGATCCAGGTAGGCAGAGAGGCAGGCAAAGAGAAAGAGGGGGAAGCAGGCTCCCCGCTGAGCAGGGAGCCCGATGCGGGGCTCGATCCCAGGATCATGACCCGAGCTGAAGGCATAGGCTTTGACCCACTGAGCCACCCAGGCGCCCCTGAAATTGTTCTTAATAAAATGTTGGGTGGAAAGGCTAACAATACAAACCAGCTCATGAGTGGTACAAGTAAGTACTATAAATTTGGTAAGGAGTAGAAATGTGTATACTGGAAAAAACTCTACAGAGAAGGTAAATGTTTGGTTATATCCTGAAAATCAGAAATGAATTAAGGCATGGGGGTACACAGGATGAGATTAAAATATTACAGTAACTTTGGACGTACAGGTGATAACAAGCCATTTACAGCCTTTGCCAATTCATTTACTCCACAAATAATTCCCAAGAATCTACACATGCCAGACCCTGTGCTTTATGGGGGGGACCAGTACTGAACAGGACAGATTTCCTGCCCCACAACAAAGTCTTCCAAAAATGACTGCTGTTGAGTCAATGTGCTCCTCCCAAGAGTCCTGTCAGATGGGCACACCCAGAACTTTTATTTAGAGGGAAAGTGATACTCAAAAGAAATTAAGTGATTTGTTCAAGGTCACATGGCAAGGAGCTAGACTCTTTCTCCTTGGAATGCATGACCAATCTGGAGTAGAAATACTGGACAGACAATAGTATACTTGCTTGCAGAGAGGTCAGTGAAATTCTAGACTATCAGTATTCGAACGACAAATAATGGGAGCCACAAGAGTCAGACACAAAGCTACTTTCAAGCCCTGCTTCAGCTGACAGATTTTCATCCGCCACTACGACCTCCAACTGTTTCAGATTTGGAACTTACACTGTTATCAGAATTCTAGTCTATGAAGATAGAATTTAAACAAGGAAACAAGGGGGGAAAAAAGCACTTTGAGGGACAGAAATTAGTGAAGAAGGACTAACGTGAACAATGGCAGCAGAACACTAAAAAGTCATCTGGCCATGTGTTATAATAAAAAGTGGGAATAGCTCCAAATCATCATGCAAAGAAGTCATAATTCCCAAATAAAGCAAGCAGAGCAGGATAATTCTGATATTGCAGGGCAGTCCTCTGGAATAGGATAGAACAACTGGTAAGCCACTGTGTCACATTTCAGACAAAGTTTAGAAGGGCAGAAATAAAAGCTAACCCTTTCAGAACGATAAATATAAAAACCAATTTTCTAGTTCTACACCTAAAGTGTCTTTCATTACAGTAAAAATTTGGCCTCTTAGAAATCCAGACAGTTCTTCATGCTTATTAAAATCCAAACAGAAAAGCCAACTTTCAAGAATCTTATCTTTTGGGACGCCTGGGTGGCTCAGTTGGTTAAGCGGCTGCCTTCGGCTCAGGTCATGATCCCAGCGTCCTGGGATCAAGTCCCACATCAGGCTCCTTGCTCACAGGGGAGCCTGCTTCTCCTTCTGCCTCTGCCTGCCACTCTGTCTGCCTGTGCTCTCTCTCTCTGACAAATAAAAAAAATAAAATCTTAAAAAAAAAATCTTATCTTTTCATTTAGATTAAATTTTACAAATTAGGGGCAGCACCTGGGTGGCTCAATAGGTTAAGCATCCGACACTTGATCTCAGCTCAGGTCCTGAACTCAGGGTTGTGAGATCAAGCCCTGCTTTATTTGTTTATGAAAGTAAGGAATAAGTAGCAAATAAATTCCATAAACTGGCTTAAATAGAAATAACAGAATTAAAAAAGTAAGAGAGTGTATGAACAAACTAAATTGCTCTATTATGGAGGTTTTTAAGTATACAACTTTCTTTTTGAAATGCATTTAATTTATGTTGACCCTTTATAGTGCCTCTTAATTTTGTACTGTTATCCTGAATTAGAAACATTTTTAAGTTCCTTTATTTATGTAATTAAAAAAAATCCTCCGAAATTTTTCTCTTATTGGTGGTCAGCATCACATAAAATCATATTAAAATGTGTCCTAGTCAGTTTACATCAATAAATACTGTGGAAAGATGGAAAGTTTCTCTTCAAAAGCAAATAAATTCTTATCAAAGCATATACTGAAATGTCATCATGTACTTCAATCCAGTGCAATTGCTCACCAGTCAACCTCAAAACCTGTCCAAAAAACCACTTTTAGAGGGGCACCTGGGTGGCGCAGTCAGTTAAGCATTAAATTCTTGGTTTCAGCTCAGGTCCTGATCTCAGAGTTATGAGGCCAAGCCCTGCATCAGGCTCTGCACTCAGCAAAGTCTTCTTAAGGCCCCCTCTCCCTCTCCCTCTGCCCTGCCCCTGTGTGCCCTCACACACTCTCTCTCAAACAAAAATCTTTTTTTTTTTAGAGATTTTATTTATTAGACAGAGATCACAAGTAGGCAGAGAGGCAGGCAGAGAGAGGTGGAAGCAGGCTCCCCGCTGAGCAGAGAGCCCGATGCAGGGCTCGATCCCAGAACCCTGAGATCATGACCCAAGCGGAAGGCAGAGGCTTTAACCCACTGAGCCACCCAGGCACCCCTTAAATAAAAATCTAAAAAAAAAAAAAAAAAATCCACTTCTGGATTTAAATCTGCTAGAAAAGGAAAACTATCCCAAAATAAATGAAAAATGCAATCTATTTACTTTTCCCTTTTACACAAAATAATAGCTCCACAAAATAAACAACCCGTTCTTCTTAAAACACAAGATCTAATAATACCCAAGCCCCCTGAATCAGTTTTACATTCTTCTAATGAATTGGGCCTCAACTAGGAGAGTTTGCAGGCCTCCCCACCCCCCCACCCCCCACCCAGCACATCTGTCAATGTCAGAAGCCATTTTTGGTTGTCACAGGGGACAGGAGTGCAACTGACATCTCATGAATTCCCAAACATCCTAAAATGCACAGGATAATCCCCCACAACAAAGAATTATTTGGCCAAAATCTAGTATAATGCTAACCCCATTTGGTACAAACCTTTTGTGTGCTTTGGTGGGATTATGTATGACAACAATTTTTACCAAGGTAAAAGGTAGCTCAGATCAGTCATCTTGGTTGTTCAAAACTTATCACTGCCCTTTTTTTTCTTTAGGTTTTATTTATTTATTTGAAAGAGAGAGAGAGGGACGCCTGGGTGGCTCAGTTGGTTAAGCGGCTGCCTTTGGCTCAGGTCATGATCCCAGCGTCCTGGGATCGAGTCCCACATCGGGCTCCTTGCTTGGCAGGGAGCCTGCTTCTCCCTCTGCCTCTGCCTGCCTCTCTGCCTGTGCGCTCTCTCTCTCTAACTAATAAATAAAATCTTAAAAAAAAAAAAAATTGAAAGAGAGAGAGAGAGAGATCACAGTAGGTAGAGAGGCAGGAAGGGGGGGGGGTAGCAGGCTTCCCACTGAGCTGAGAGCCCGAAACAGGGCTTAATCCTAGGACCCTGAGACCATGACCTGAGCCGAAGGCAGAGGCTTAACCCAATGAGCCACCCAGGCACCCCATCACTGCTTTTTTTATGACATGTGATTTACCTTGAACCCTTGGTGTATCAGAAAAACTTATTTACCATTTGGGTGATAAACAACTTTATTAGAAACTTTAGTAAGAATTTAAATAGCAGGGGCGCCGCCTCGGTGCATCCAGGTGGCTCAGTCATTGGGCATTGGACTCCAGATTTCTGCTCAGGTTGTGATCACCCAGTGGTGGTGGGATCAAGCATTGCATCGGGCTTCACTCCCCATGGAATAGGTTGGATCTCTCTCCCTCTGCCCCTTCTGCCTAATCCTCCCCATTCACACGAGCACTGGTGTACACACTTCTCTAAATTAAATAAATCTTTTTAAAAAAGGGTGCCTGGTGGTTCAGTCGGTTAAGTGTCTGACTCTTGATTTCAACTGGGGTCATGATCTTAGGGTTGTGAGATCAAGCCCCAGGTTGACCTCCACACTCAGAAGGGAATCTGCTTGAGATTCTCTCTCTCTCTCCCCCTGTCCATCTATCCCTCCCCCATCTCTAAAATAAAAATAAACAAATTTTCTAAAAAAGGATTTAAATAGGGGTACCTGAGTGGCTCAGTTGGTTAGTGTCTGCCTTTGGCTCAGGTCATAATCCCAGGGTCTTGGGATCAAGTCCCACACTGAGCTCCCTTCTTAGCAGGGAACCTACTTCTCCCTCTCCCATTCCCCCTACTTGTGCTGTCAAATAAATAAATAAAATCTTAAAAAAAAAAAAAAAAGAATTTAAATAGCAAATCCTAAGTTTGATTTCCTATTGCCCTTGTTTTGAATATATAAATACCCCAAAGAGTTAACATTCTTTAAAATGCAACTAACTGGGGCACCTGGGTGGCTCAGTGAGTTAAAGCCTCTGCCTTCCGCTCAGGTCATGATCCCAGGGTCCTGGGATCTACTTCTCCCTCTTCCTCTGCTCCTCTCCCTGCTCATGCTCTCTTCTTAAATAAATCAATACAATCTTTTAAAAAAATGAATCACCAGTAGCTTGTAATGAATAAAGATACGTCTGTTGCAAAAATATCTGTAAGAAGAAATGACAAGGATAGAAAATTTGAACTGAGGGGTGCCTGGGTGGCTCAGTGGGTTAAGCCTCTCTGCCTTAGGCTCAGGTCATGATCCCTGGATCCTGGGATGGAGCCCCGCATGTGGCTGGCTCTCTGCTCAGCAGGGAGCCTGCTCCCCGCGCCTCCCTGCATGCCTCTCTGCCTACTTGTGATCAAATAAATAAATAAAATCTTTAAAAATAAAAAAAAATAAAGTGCAACTGACAAGTCAACAAATATCACACACGAGGTTGGAACACAGCCATTCTGGAAATTCTGATTTCAGATACATCTCTAGTAAAGTTCTAGCTTATCACCACTTAGGGATTTTTATTCTTTTTTTGTATCACCATACACAATACTTTGAAACCTTAATTCTTAATTTTATTGGCAAGGACAATCATCTTCTTTGCTCCACAGTTGCAAGCATTCTCAATTTTAGGCTAATAAATGCCAATTAGATGATCTATCCAATGTTGTTTTTTCATTTCTATATCCTGTTTCCTTCCAATCGCTTCTGTACACCTGCCTTTAGCAAATGTCCACTCACAAGTCAGTTTCAGTGCATAAACATTCTAGAAGATGAAAGAATACAATCATACACCCTTTTAGCAAATTGAAATGATTTTGATTCACATTAAAACACTTCATTCTGGGGGCGCCTGGGTGGCTCAGTGGGTTAAGGCCTCTGCCTTTAGCTCAGGTCATAGTCCCAGAGTCCTGGGATCGAGCCCTGCATCGGGCTCTCTGCTCGGAGGGGAACCTGCTTCCTCCTCTCTCTCTGCCTGCCTCTCTGCCTACTTGTGATCTTTGTCTGTCAAATAAATAAAATCTTAAAAACAAAAAGAAACCCACTTCGTTCTGAAGTCCTTCCTGCTGAACGACTACCTGGATGACATCATTATTTCTTACCCACCCCTCAAAAATACATGGTATACGTGTTACGTTCTTAATTCTGAGAAAATTCATCATATTGCCACCCAAAGACTACACAGTCTGCAAAGAGGCGCACAGTTTTAACACCATCGCCCCAGTCTAGCCGGCTGCTGTCTGCTGGACTGTGTCTGTCTGTCTACTAGCTCCTCTGACACCTGTGAAGGGTCTTCCTCTGTTTTTATTCCTCTTTGCCATTACAGGAGGCAAAAAAGGGAAAGATTACCAAACACGTTCCCTGAAAGCTTAAAAAAGTTGTAAAAATAGTATAAAAAATGGTCATATACCTTTCACTCAGATTCCCAGATGCTAATGTCTTACAGATTGTTTAAGATGGTATCTCCCAACTTTTTGAACACCATCTTGGTTGACGCTGTAATCCTTCAGGCAAAGCAGTAAGAAAACTGAAGTGTATAGTGATGATTTATTTTACCACTGCATTATCCTTCTAGGTAATGCCATCATTCTTCCCTATTCTTATTATTTTAGTCTTTTTTAGCATAATAGGGAATAACTGATGAGTAATGATGAAATAATTCCTAGGATGATGAATACCAAAATGTTTCAAGCTATAGGAAAACTAAGATCATTAAGATCCCATAATATAGGGATGCCTGGGTGGCTCGGTCAGTTAAGAGTCTGTCTTCAGGGGGCACCTGGGTGGCTCAGTTGGTTGGGCGGCTGCCTTCGGCTCAGGTCACGATCCCAGAGTTCTGGGATCGAGCCCCGCATGGGGCTCTCTGCTCCACAGGGAGCCTGCTTCCTCCTCTCTCTCTCTGCCTGCCTCTGCCTACTTGTGATCTGTCAAGTAAATAAAATCTTAAAAAAAAAAGAGCCTGTCTTCAGGGGCACCTGGGTGGCTCAGTGGGTTAAGGCCTCTGCCTTCAGCTCAGGTCATGATCCCAGGGTCCTGGGATCGAGCCCCGCATCGGGCTCTCTGCTCAGCAGGGAGCCTGCTCCCCCCCCCCTCTTCTCTCTGCCTGCTTCTCTGCCTACTTGTGATCTCTGTCTGTCAAATAAATAAATAAAATATATTAAAAAAAAAAAAAAAAGAGTCTGTCTTCAGGGGCACCTGCGTGGCTCAGTGGGTTGAAGCCTCTGCATTCAGCTCAGGTCATGATCCCAGGGTCATGGCATCGAGCCCCACGTCGGGCTCTCTGCTTGGCGGGGAGCCTGCTTCCCTTCCTCTCTCTGCCTGCCTCTCTGCCTACTTGTGATCTGTCAAATAAATAAATAAAATCTAAAAAAAAAAAAAAAAGAGTCTGTCTTTGGCTTGGGTAGTGATCCCGAGGTCCTGGGATCAAGTCCCATGTTGGGATCCCTGCTCAGTGGGGAGCCTGCTTCTCCCTCTGCCGCTTTTCCTGCTTGTGGTCTCTCTGGCAAATAAATCAATAAAATTTTTAAAAATCCCAGAATATAGTTCAGATGTATAAATGGTAATAGTTAAAATGAGTTTATCTCATTAAAATGAAAATAAGTAAATTCTCTCTTTGGTATAAGACTGACTGAACATAAACAACAGAAGATAAGCTAGCTACAGCTATGAAGAAAGCATTGTAATTACGACCTGAGGAGTGCTTGGGTGGCTCAGTCAGTTAAGTATCCAATTCCTAATTTTGGCTCAGGTCATGATCGCAGAATTGTGAGATCAAGCTCCCACTTTGGGCCCTGCTGCTTACAATTCTCTCTTGCCCTCTCCCTATGTCCCTCCCCGCCTCATACTCTCTTGCTCTCTCTTGAAAAAGAATAGGACTTGAGACAGTTAACAGGACAGGTAGTATGTGTCACTTAACCTCATTCTGTACTTACCCTATTAGCTATTTGCCCCCACACAGGCCTGGGCACATACACCTTTAACCAGCTTTGTATTCTCCCCTGTGCATAGCATACAGTCTTGCCTATGGCAGAATTCAAATCACTCACTCATTCATACATACACCCTCTAATATTTATTGAGCACATACTATGTACCAGGCATTCTTCTTGGAGCTAGGGAAATAGCAGTAAACCAAAAAGTCTCCTCCTCCATGAAGTTTACATGAAGAAGGAGAAAAGACAGTACACAAGGTGTTCATAACACTAGACAGTGAAAAGCACTAAGAAGAAAAAAATAAGGGTTTTTGAAATTTTATGTAAGAGTGACCAAAGAGTACCTCACTGATACGGTAACTTTTGGGTAAAAGAAGTGGAGAGCTAACCATGCGGAAATCAGTAAGGAAGAATTACAGGCAGAAGGAAAAGGAAATGCAAAGACCCTGATGCATATATGTGCTTAATATTTTCCAAGAACAGCAAAAAGGCTGTATAACTGTAACAGAATGAAGGAAAAAAATAGACTGATACAAAATGTAGTCAGAGAGGTAATGGGGTTGGGTATAGTGAGTAAGGAGCATGCCGTGTTTGTTCTCAGAAGTCATAATGGGGATTCGAGCTCAATCACCAGACTGACCTGGGAGGCCACTGGTGGGTTTCAAGCAGAAAAGTGACATGGTCTGAGGTTTTAAAAGACTCCCTTGGACTGTTGTGCTAAGAACGGCCCAAGAGGCCCAAGAGGGGCTGCTGAATAACAAAGAAGAGGGAACAGTTAAGGTAACTGAAACAATCCAAGCTAGAGATGTACTTACGTTCACCGCTACAGTTGGGAGTAGGGTGGTGGTGGTGGTATTTAGTGATCAAATTCTGGGTAGTATTTTGAATATAGAGCAAAAAGGATTTACTGAAGATCAAATACAAATAAGACAGAAAAAAAGAGGTCAAAATGCCTATTAAATATCCAAGAGGAAATATGAAGTGGGCCACTGGTTATGTTCATCTATAGCACAGGGGAGAGCCCCCAACTAGAGAAAGCTGGGAGTTATCAGCATTGTTTGGATTTTAGAAAGGTGAGAGTATACAAGGTAAGTCTCCTTAATTAAGCACATTCACATTTTTGCACCACATGAGACAGCCTAGACTAGGCTGGTGGCCCTTAATCAGTTGTGGAACCAAACTTACCAAACAAACAAAAATTCTCATGCTTCAGAACTGCAGATAGGGATTATTGACATATACGTATCTTTCATTAGCCCACCAGTCCGCAAGGATATCATATCAGCAGGACTGAGGAAGTACCCACAGCCATGATGCTCTAAGTACAAATAACATGCAGACACACAAGAAAGGTGGTGAGTAGTACAAAAACAAAAGAAGGGAAGGGCAAAAAAAGAGACATATGACTTCGAAACTGCTATTAATAAATGTTTAACTCTGAAGCATTTGCAACTAAACAGATGTAGCCTCTACTTAATAAACTTTAAAACCCAATTTGAGTTCAGTTCATATACTTTTTATCACCTATTATCTGACAATATTATCCTAGGCACAGAGGCTATCACAAAAATTTAAGTTCCAGCCTAGATGGACTAAGTTAGTAGTACAGCTCTTGCTGAGGAAAACCAGTTGCCCCACAAATGTATAGGGGTAAAAACCTCTATACGTTTGATTATATTTGACAACAAATCTCACTAGGCATGCTAGGCATGTCTTCTGAAGAAAGAGACCCCAAAATAAAATTACATAATTAAAGGAAGCCAAGGTTTTCCGGTATTTCTAATATGTTGTTAAAAGATAATAAATAAGACAAATAACTGTCTAAATACAATTAGAATTTATCCTTAGGGGTGCCTGGGTGACTCAGTTGGTTACACATCTGGCTCTGGATTTTGGCTCAGGTCATGATCTCAGGGTAATGGGATCAAGCCCCACATTAGGCTCTATGCTGAGCAGAGTCGGCCTGTCCCTCTCCCTCTGCTCTTCCTCCACCCACGCTTGCTCTTTCTCTCTCAAATAAATAAAAATCTTAAAACAAAGAGAGTGGCAGGGGACACCTGGGTGGCTCTGTCAGTTAAACATCCAACTCTTGATCACAGCTCAGGTCTTGATCTCCAGGAGGTGAGTTCACACCCCACCTCAGAGGGAACCTACCTCTTTTTTTTTTTTTTTAAGATTTTATTTATTTATTTGACAGGCAGAGATTACAAGTAGGCAGAGAAAGAGAGGAGGAAGCAGGCTCCTTGCTGAGCAGAGAGCCCGATGTGGGGCTCGATCCCAGGACCCTAGGATCATGACCTGAGCCGAAGGCAGAGGCTTTAACCCACTGAGCCACCCAGGCGCCCCGGGAACCTACCTCTTAAAAAAAAAAAAAAAATGTGGTACAAACCCAAAATTCTTTGAAATGTTTGTAAACAGGATAAAGCAATAATGGCAGAATACACTATCCTTCTGGGTACGCTGCTGAATAACCTTAACAAAAAAGTATCCAGAATTATTTACTTGAGCTGTAACCAGAAAAAGATAAAAATCCCAAGATATTACTTCTACTACTCACTTACTGAAGTAGAACTAGGAAGGCACGTGAAAGAAAGGAAGTATTAGGAAATAATAACTGGCCATATTAACATATCTTGAGCTTTCACATGGTAGCAGTAACATATGTGCCAAGTCCATAATTTCTTCACTATGATTCTTAAACACCTTCCAAAGCAGTAGAAGCAATCAGGTCTGTAAACTGAAGAGAACAGGATTCACAAACTCTAGAAGAGACTATAATTCATGTGTGAATTTCAACATAATGCCACTCTTTCTATCACCCCAAAGCATTCTCTGGGGGTACTCTGAGATGTCTAAGTTCATCCATTCAACAACCTGCTTCAACTGGATCTATGATTTAAAGCTTCATCCTCCTGCTGCTCATTCAATGTCATCTCTTCCTCCACCCCAAAAGCAGGGTCTCCCTCCTCTGAATCCCTTTCAGCTCTCTATAGTTGACTCTTATGGCACTCAATCTCCAGTGATGTGTAGTAAAATCATCATGTGAGTATCTGCCTTTCCTTCTAAGAATGTAAACTTTTCTGGGACAAAGACTCTTCCTGTGTCAGCCCAGGGCTACTTAAGAAGGTGGTCAAGAAATGGATGTTGACCCAGTTCCCCTTAGAATCAGAGTTCCAATCTTTTCCCTCAGAGCTGCTTTCAAAAGCACAATGGTGTGGGTCCTCAAAAAATTAAACATAGAATTATCATTTGATCCAGCAATTCCACTTCTGAGTATATACCCAAAAAAATTCAAAGCAAGTACTTGAAGAGGTATTTATATATCCATGTTCTTCGCAGCATTATTCACAATAGCCAAGAGACGGAAACAATCCAAATGCCCACCGATATGTGAATCACCAAAAGGTGATATATACATATAATGGAGTATTATTCACCGTTAAAAAGGAATGTAATTCTGACATGTGCTACAACATGGATGAATCCTTGAGGACATTATTCTAAGTGAAATAAGCCAGACACAAAAGGACAATTACTGTAGGACTCCACTTAAATAGCAAGAACCTAGCTAGAGGGGCGCCTGGGTGGCTCAGTGGGTTAAAGCCTCTGCCTTCGGCTCAGGTCATGATCCCAGGGTCCTGGGATCGAGCCCCACATCGGGCTCTCTGCTCAGCGGGTAGCCTGCTTCCCCTTCTCTCTCTGCCTGCCTCTCTGCCTACTTGTGATCTCTGTCAAATAAATAAATAAAATCTTAAAAAAAAAAAGATTAAAAAAAAGAACCTAGCTAGAGTAGTCAAACTCACACAAACATAAAGTAAAATGGTTGTTGCTAGGGGCTGAGGAGAGATTTAAAGGGCCTGCTGTTGGGGTGCCTGAGTGGTTCAGTCGATTAAGAGACCAACTCTTGATTTCAGGTCATCTCAGGGTCCTGAGATCGAGCCCCACAAAGGGCTCTGCACTCAGTGGGGAATCTGGCTCTTTCTTTCCCTCCCTACCCCCTGTCCCTCCCACCTCGTGCACACTCTCATGAGCTAAAATTATAAAATGCTTAAAGACAGACAGATAGATAAAGAAGCTGCTGTTTGGGGGGTACAGAGTTTCAGTTTGGAAAGTTGAAAAAGTTCTGGAGATGGATAGTTGTAATGGTTGCATAACAAAGTGAGTGTACTTAATGCCACTGAATTGTACACTTAAAAATAGATGAAACAGTAAATTCTGTTACATATGTTTTACCTCAATTGTTTTTAAACTGCTCCTTCACTGTTTACTATCCTTAGACCAGACACAAATGAAGCGTAGAATTAAGAGCAGGGACTCTGGAACCAGAACACCAGGGTTCACACCTATCATGGTCACTTACCACAGTTCTAACCTCTCTGTATCACTGTTTCCTCATCTTTAAAACATGGACTTCATAGTACCCACTAGACAGGGTGATCATAAAGATTAAATGGATTAAGAAATGTACAGTGCCTAGGACATAATGGCTCAATAAATGGAAGTTCTTACTGGGGTGTGTGGGTGGCATAGTCAGTTAAGACTTCCATTCTTGGGGCACCTGGCTCAGTCGTTGAGTGTCTGCCTTCGGCTCAGGTCAAGATCCCGGGGTCCTGGATGGAGCCCTCCACTGGGCTCCCTGCTCAGAGGGAAGCCTGCTTCTCCCTCTCCCACTGCTTGTATTCCCTTTCTCGCTCTCTCTCTCTGTGTCAAATCAATCAATCAATCAATCAATCAATCTTTAAAAAAAAAAAAGCCTCCCACTCTTGGTTTCGGCTCAGGTCCTGATCTCAACCTGAGCTGTTGCACAGTCTGCTTGAGACTCTCTCTCCCTCTCCCTCTGCCCCTCCAGCTCATGTGCACGTGCTCTCTCTTTATAGGATAAATAAATCTTTATTTTAAAAATTTTTTTAAAAATAAATCTTTAGGGGCACCTGGGTGGCTCAGTTGGTTAAGCATCTGCCTTCGGCTCGGGTCATGATCCTGGAGTCCCAGGATCGAGTCCCACATCAGGATCCCAGCTCCATGGGGAGTCTGCTGCTCCCTCTGACCTTCTCCTCGCTCATGCTCTCTCTCACTGTCTCTCTCTCAAATAAATAAATAAAAATAAAATATTTTTTAAAAAAAGTATGTTAACAGGGCACCTGGGTGGCTCAGCTGGTTAACCGGCTAGCTCTTGACTATAGCTCAGGTCATGATCTCAGGGTCCTGGGATGGAGCCCCAGCACTGGGTTCAGTGCTTAAGGATTCTCTCCTTCTACACCTGCCCCCACTGCACTCCCCCACCCACCTTGCGCATGCAGTCTCTCAAATAAATCTCTTTTTAAAAAATAAAAAGTAGGGCGCCTGGGTGGCTCAGTGGGTTAAGCCTCTGCCTTCGGCTCAGGTCATGATCTCAGGGTCCAGTGATTGAGCCCCACATTGGGCTCTCTGCTCAGCAGGGAGCCTGCTTCCCCCTACCTCTCTGCCTGCCTCTCTGCCTACTTGTGATCTCTGTCAAATAAATAAATAAATCTTTAAAAAAAAATTTTTTTTTAATCTTTTTTAGAGATTTTTATTTATTTGAGAACACAAGCAGGGCAGAGGGGCAGAGGAAGAGGAGAAGACGACCCCCCACCCCAACAGGGAGCTGGAGTCAGGGCTCGATCCCAGGACCCTGGGATCATGACCTGAGCCGAAGACAGAGGCTTAACCAAATGAGCCACCCAGGTGCTCCAGAGGTAAAAATTTTAAAAAACATGTTTGCACTTTTTGTTTTTTTTTTTTTTTTACTTTATTGAAGCTTTATTTAAACATATGATGTAACCCCACC